>JAQBSW010009449.1:0-28691 GCA_029291075.1 Eudiplozoon nipponicum
CCTCACTGTCAAAGTATGTATATATTTTTAAATTTTTTGAAACAAACTAAATGATGGAAAATTTGGTTGGAGGTTGGTGGCGATATATGTGTCCGATGCACATTGCGAAATGTTAAACTATAAATACGCTTTGCAAATGAAATATTTTTTAAGCATTTAATAAAAATTTTATTTTCTACTTGCCTTTGCAAACATATCAATGTAATTGTAAAACTTGTTAATTTCCTAAAATTCTTTTATTAATTCTTCATCGAATAAGCAACAATTTGTTTGGAGCTATGCTTTGCTGCAACACTGTCGTATTTAACCGATTTCGGCGATGAAAATAGTGCAAACTTTGCGCCTTGTTAGTCGAAAAATAAGATATTGCCTGATTGTTACTACGACACACAGAACAAATGGAATATATCTGTAGAAATACTTGAAATAGGGAAGACAATATTCTGCATTTTTAATGAACTTACCTCGCCCACGACTCCGCGAGGAAGAATTTTTAGACGATGTGTATTTTGTCTTGTTTTACTTGATGCAGAGGATTGTCTCCGTAAATTTCGGTTAAAGGCTAAATTCAATTGAAATTGCTTCACGCCTGCATTGATAGACGGGGAGCTGAAATCAACTTCCGATGGCATCATTGGAAAATGCATCGATTTTGGTCGCTGTGTAAAACTGTGTGCAGACTTTTGTCGTTTCGTCTTATTTGTCAAATGATCATCATTTAGTTGATTAGATGAAGTGACAAGTATTTGTCAACACACTTTGCACCCAAACCAGCTCAGCCTGGTGCTGAGCCTCTGAAGACCAAAACGATCCATGACGAATTTCAAACATAATTCCATCATACAAAGATTCCATCAAATGATCGTTTCAGCAAAAAGGTTTTCGGCAGTGTCTTCAGGTCTAACTCCATATATATAATATATAACGAGTCTGCAACAGTTACCAGCACTCTGGCTATCGTCTTAGTACCCGATACCAACATTATGGTACCGAAATGCACATGGTACTAAATCTATGGTTTCCGAGTCGGTACATGGCAACAACAATATTGATTTAAATGTAAGCTAAAGTTCACCAAAATTGAGAATTACAAGTATTTCTGAACACCTGTTACTCCAGTAATCCATACACTCTGGCCTTGATCGATATCAGTTATCACATTTCGCGGTAATCATGACTTAATTCTATTAAATATATTACATTTAGATACTGTTTGTTGCGAAAAATTAATATACACTCAGTTGTGTATTACATTACGTTCCCAAATATATTTTGGGTAAAGGACGTAATACCGGCTCATACTAATGAGTCGTTAGTAAGCACGAAACGAATGTGCACTAGATTAAGCTTTCTTTGCTTTACCTTTCTGGTCATATTTGAACTAAATTTATACTTGGTGCGAAACACTTAATACACAAGTTTATTTGGTCACAAATCTGTTTAATGTGGAGTATTAAAATTCAAGTAACGCTCTTCAAGATACCAATAATTCTTAACGGTATGTACCAAATACAAACATAAATCAAATAAATGAAGCGGCTTATTTCAGTAACATTATGCATACGTACCAGTCTCTAATTCAGCCTAGAGCCTACATTTCAATCACATTCACTATACACTTGACTATTTGTTCCTCGTTTGCTCATCCAAATATAAATAATTAAATGACAATTGATAATTAACTGATTATTCTCTATAGTAGTGTTTTGTTTTTGTGCATTGAGGTCACATTAGGGTTGTCTACAGCAGGAAGTTTAAATTTATGAACAGTAGTTTGAGACGCATAAAATTTGTATCACTAGAAGCCGAGGACAGTCCATCGGTAATAGGTTGCATCAATAATTTATGTTGCTTCGGTATAGTAGAAAATGGGTTAAATTCTTTGCTTCTACAATACTGTTGTCCGTAAGCAAAACCATTGGGCATATGAGGGATTAGACGTAGTTTAATAAGTATCCTTTGGCATACCTTATGTTCATAATCTAATCTGCATTTACAAATCTCATACTATACAGATTAGTCAGAAATGAGCTAGTTGTTTCCAAAATTTGTATCAATTTTTAGATACAACTGCAGAGTTCGCATGGATTATAGAGCAAGTAACCTAAAAGCAGGTGGACAAATGTCTTTAACATGGAAATATTATTGAAATAAATTCCAAGACAAAGTTTTGTATAAATCGGACGCGGTTTCTAATTTGCACTGGTTTTGCATATTTGCGAATATCTCATGGACTAAGGCGACTTCTGTCAACTGTCTCGGCTGCTTCTGCAATGCGAATTTTGAGAATGAAACAATGAAACTCGAACTCTCCGGTTTTAGAAATAACTTTCAGGCTTGTTTAGAAAGCATTTTCCATTGTCAGAATGGCTCGTGAATTTCCGGTTGAGTCAAGTACATGTACAATTAGGTACACCGTGTAAATCAGACAAGTTATGTTCTAGGGCCATATAGAGACCCGAAAACTTAAAACACTTATGATGATTTCTAATTGTACAGCGAAGAATAGTCTGCAATTTTTAAATGTTGAAAATGATATAATGTGGTCAAATTTTCTCATATTTTGGAATGGCGGTATATTTGGACAGATTTTTAAACCGATTCTTAAAAATTAAAATTTTTTTCCGTGGAAAATTTCATTGGTTAGCAAAAAAGAAATATATTTACACTTCTTAAAGTTTCCTTTCAATGTAATTACTATCTGTAGAAATCTAAATTCTAATGTTAAGAATTTTAGCCTAGCCACGTTTTTAAATCTACCTTTTCTGTTTTTGCATTAGTTTAGTACTTGCAAAAAACACTTTTGACCAATTCTGAATTATATGTACTGTATTTGAACACATGTTGGATAGGACACTGTAGGCTTTAAGCAAATACCAGGATTTTTTGTGATAAAGTTGTTTGATATCGAAACAGGAAAGCCAAATTTATCTTTCGTAAACTGAGTTAGCTGAATGCGATTAATGTTCTGTGATTTTGGCATTCAAGGAAACCGTAAAGACATCAATTGAATATATAACAGTTAAATACTATTTGTTGCGGAGAACTAATATATATGCAAGTATGTATTAGGTGTTGCGAACCTAGTAACAAATTAGTTCAGTTGTGACCAGAAGGGTAAACCAAAGGACAGCATGAACGGAAAGTATAATCTCATGCACATTCGTTTCGTGCTTACTGGCGACTCATCAGTAGGAGCCGGTATTACGCCCTTTAACCACTATATATTTTGGTCAAGTATGTGGGATAATAGGACGGTACAATCTCCTAGACGAATGTGTAAACCTGCAATAGTGAAGCTAACATCATATAGTCTACGACAATGCGACTTAAACGCTAACTCACACTATATAATATATATACCGAGTCTGTAAATGATACTAACACTATGGCTATTGTGTTTGTAACCGATACCAACATTATTGTACCGAAAAGGTACATGGTACTAACACTGTGGTTTCCGAGTCGGTACATGGTACCAACATGATGGATATCAATTTATGCTATAGTTCAATGATATTGAGAATTACAACAATTTCTGAACACCTGAATATCAGTTGAATATATATTTTATTGCAATATACTTAGACATGCCGATAAAATATGTGAATTGTTGGTCTATTTCGGGTGATATCTCTGTAAACGTTTTTGTGTAACTAAAGAAATATTCACAGAAAAACAAGAAAACAGTGAAGCTATTGAGTTCTGACTTTCAACCTCGACAGTTTATACTGAAATAACCAAATATTTCTGTTTTTGTCTCTCATATGCCCCTTCACAAAATTTTATCAATGTTATGCAATTTTGCATGAACGGAAGTCGATACTTGTATTTCTCAGTTGATTAAGATGTGAATTCACTGATCCATAGCGGAGTTTCGCAAACCGAAGAAAGGATATTTTGTTTTTATCAGTACTGGTTTCCTTCTTAATCAAATTGTGAAGTTACTAGCTTAATCGATTTTTAATATCTGTAGTTAATTAAATAACCTAATCAAAATAAATCCAAATCAATAAATGGTTTACAGCAATATAATCTGAGCTATGAAAATTGAAATCAAAAGAAAAAATTAAAAACACCTTTAGAGGAAGGCCGTAAAACATAACTAATAAAGATATTACTGAAAGGAAAAATTACATTTTATTGAATAAAAGATGCAACTCAAATTTAAGACAAAATTATGTGCGCAGGTAAGGTTTAACTGTATAACAAAAGAATTAAATCGAGATGATCGCTAATCAGTCTGTCAATATATGTCGCATATAATAAACCATTTACGTTTATAAATCGTGACAGCCTTCAATTTCTAATATAACATTGACCTTTATTATATCGGATGTATAGATTTTTCTACAGTGGGTCCTGCTTGGTGTCATATGTAGATTAAATTTGTTCTGTATCCCTACTAAATTGGGCACTTATTCTGCACTAACTTATCGGGATTGGCGTACAAGTTGGACGCTGCAGCCCAATAGTTTTTGAACATATGGATAACAACTAGAAGATGAAGTCGGCTTAAATTATTTCATGGATTACAGTGTAATGCCAACTCAGTAGACCTGAAACGTGTGCATAAATATAATGACATTATTTTCTTCTACTGCCTATTTGTATAGAGGAACCCCCTTCCGATTTTTCAATGCACAGATAAACTGTGCACGTTTGTTTTTGAGACAACACTATGTTTTCCACTAGTTGTAAATCTACTGAATTCAGAAATGGTGTCTTCGAGAAATATTTTATGCTACACTAGTTAAATTTTATAACTTTTAGGTTGAAAAACTGAATCTCTGCATTCTAAAATGGCTATTATGGACTAAATCTTTTAAAAAATGTGTTTTGTGAAAAGTGAACAAAACAGGAATGTTTTGTCATTATCAATTAGATGTTTAAATTTTTACCTAATAACATAAAACCGCATGTGTTAGTCTTCTCCATTTTGACAACCATTTGAGCAGCTATTTCAGCATTTTTGCTTAACAATATGTTATTATAATTACTTATTACTATTTTTATAATTAACATTATTATTTTAATTCGAAATATTCAAAAAAAAATATTTGGCATAATTATAAAATTGCTCAAAGTTGCAAAATTCAAAGTCAGAAAGTTTCGAAGCATTAAGCATATCGTAGCTTTTCCCAAATGTTTTGGCTGCTTTTCTCTGCTTAATTCATATAACGTGGTCTATTGTTAGCCAAACGTGTATGTTATCGGGTTTCATATTGCAGTTTTAATTTTAATTGGCCTCATAATCGTGTGATAATAACTGGAATATTTAAATTATACTGCAACTGCTAGCTAATGTGTCTATTTTTATTCATACAAAACGGTTCTGCAACTAACCTGCTTGCACGCTTTGTGATGCACGATATCAAACTATTCCTGTGGTTGTTCAGCAAGCACACATGATTAATTATTGGAATTATCGGAATTTTCTCTAACGAAGATAAGAATTTTAGTTAATTAAATATTCTTGTGATTATTAGCCTAGCCTAAGTCAGTTTCAATTTGACAAGAGATGACCATAGAGCGAGAAGCTTTCTCGTTATTTTCACCTGAAAATTATGAAGACAAGTGGTCTGCTGCAGGAAACAAGCAAAAATATGTAAAAGTCAAGACAACTAAATCATTTTCAGTCGTGGCCAATAATAGTTCTCTCATGATTGTTGTTCTAAGGAAAAATTTCAAGTTATTGTGGATTAGATGAGGATAGGGCCGAATATCTTTAGGCCGATTGACCGGTCATTAATTCGTGGGTAACTAGTGATAGCCAATTACAAGCACAAAAAACGACGTCCTGTATTTAATGCATACACTATAAAGACAGTAATAGTAATTTAGGCTCACTATTCTGAATATTTGCTCGGTTTTACATTATTTGAAATCATTAATAATCACGTGTGTTAAATGACTTTGATATATTTCGACAGCATTATGCAAGGACATTTATTGTATAATTTTTATTTTGCGATTATTAACATTTGTTATTTAAATATTTCTTTAATCAAGTTCGTGTAATTTATATGGTATAGATGACAACAAGGGACAAGTTCAAGTAATTAAAAATCCTGGGTTAAAATAACTTTTGTGTAGTAATATATATATATATATATATATATATATATATATATATATATAGCGTTGAAATATAAATTTTTCTTATAATTATATGTTTACATTATAAACTTTGGTGAGTTATATTAAAATTTAGTCTAATGGCATGATTTTATTTTCATATGCTATAAGTATCAAATAAAAATTGCATCAGGTAACAAAGGTAATTCTTGCAAACGAAAGGACTTGTCCTTATTTATAACTTTTCGTGTAATGTTCTCAATATGCTGCGGAGGGAGCTTGAACCGGGCCACATTTTCATTAAATTCTGAAAAGCTAAATGCAGTTTTAAAACGTGTACCAAATTATGTTTTTGCTAAACCTTTCGCAATCAGAATCCTATCATTAGACTTCAGTTGATTATATTGCTAGTTATCACTGAATATAATATTGGCTTTTAGTTATTGCTCATTGCAGGCAACTTACTTATATGCACTTTTGTAGTGGGTATTGCGTACATATTGTCAGATAGTTCATATTGAACCATAATGCTATGTCAAAATTAATATGAAATAAATGTGTAGTTTAATAGACGTTGGATGTAGGCCTACTGACTACTCATCATGAAAATTACATTATTTGTAGCATAGTTTAGTACAAATTAGCTGTAAGTTTGTTGCGTAATGCATGTTCTCACAGGTGGGTATATAGTGAGAAACTTGTAATATCAGACCACCGTCTTTCACATGAAATTCCTATAAAAGTTGTAAATTTTTCATAAACCTTTGATCCATGACACTAACATAGCATTAAAAGTATGTGCTCTTAACGTTAATAATCCGTAGAATGTTTTCTGAAAAAATATTTCCCTTCTCCGCCAATGGGAACATGGCTCTTAATGTGCATAAACATTTTGGAACTTTATCCAGGTATAATATTTAATACCGTATCGACGCACTCAAAAATAGAAAAAAATTATTTAGCGGTACGGCAAGCTCGGTCAGCAATTGCGCATTTTTTCTTTCTTTTCATTATTGTTAATACAAATATTCGCACTTGAGGAGCATTATTATGGAATGCTTTTGGAGGCAACAGCAAAAGAGGAATCTTAAGGTTGTAAAATTCCATGGACACACCGATCATTTGTCATGGATTTCAAATCATACAATGAGCGAAATTTGTGTGATAATAACAGCCATTTTGAGCATCAATAAAAATAAGCATATTATCTAACGGAATTACTTTACTTGAAAATTTCATCCAAGTTAAAATTCAGCAAGATAGACTCATTCTTCCATTACTTCCATAAGTTTTGTGTCCTTCGTTTATAAAGTTGCATTCTGCAAAATTTGATTTCCAACAAATTTTTAAAATTTTTTTAATTGACGAAAATTTGAGCATTATGCTTTCTCGACGTGTCATCTGAGGCATGACACAGCTAATTCTTACTATTTGTTTTCTATGAGTGTGCAATACTGATTGTCCTTGCATTACATGTGGTTTCCAGTTGTTGATTGGACAATGTTGTTCCATTCACAGCTTCATTGTTTTTTTCAGACTTGCCTTTTTGTATTGAAGCTTATTTTAATCAGTCCCACGTTTCCTATGCTATTTTTCGAATAAAATATCAGAGGAATCTCAAAGATACTCATTAATATTTGCATCTACATTGCTTTGTACAAGTTTCACAAAGTGACTGCACGTGATGAATTTGTTACCAAATGCTGTTTAAACCACGTGATTTCATTTTAAAGCTTCACATTTCGTTGCATGCTTTTGTCTTTTAAATTTTAAACAACCAAATGTTTTGTGTCACCCTTCCCGTACGCATACCTTGTGGCATCACACAGGTAGTCCATATTATATCCTTCTAAATTCATTGTAGAGGTTGCAAAAGGAGAATATCTTTCTATTATGTAATGTTTCAATTTTTTAAATTTTTTCGAGAAGATCGCATATAAATTTAAATTGACTTGATTCTGAACTATATTAAAGATGAAATTTGAATAAATTCGTCTCAGTTGAATTATTAAAGCAAGCTCAACTTCAATGAAAACCAGAGTACATCAAGATTTAAGAATAACTGAAAGGAATTTCGACCCACCATAAACTGAAAATAAAATGAAGTCAAGTTATGTGTTTGGCCAATTTCATTACAGCATTTGCGAGAAATGCCACATAGAAAATTTCACAAAAACAAGGTTGATTGAACATATTAAAACGACATTCTTAGGCTATAGCACAAAGTTAAATATAAAGAACCAACAAACAAAATATTGTACACGAGAAAATACATACAAATTCACCTTAAACGTATGATAGGCGGGGCCCAGACAAAGAAACAAGATAATAATGACCTAACTAACAGATGTTATTATCAATACAATATATCACATCAGGAGGTAAGTTAATTTACTCATTGATTTACAAACTAAAAACACAAAAAACGAAAAAATATTCAATCACCTTACAAAACGTTCATCAAAAGTGTATTCCAAAATAAATTAAGTTTCACACATTCTTTGTATACTTTTCCAACCTACCAAGGCATGAATGCTTTAGAATTAGAGAAAATAATGCGCATTATTTCCAATGAATGTTTATTTTATTTAAACCATATAGGCGATTCTAGTATAAAATCATATATATATATATATATATATATATATATATATATAGAATGGCCAGTATAAGCAAAACTTTGTATTATTTAGATAAGGCAATTCAACCTGGAGATATTGGTTATTATGGAACACAATCCATATGCAATAATGTAATAGGTGTCGTGCACCTAGTAATAAATTAACTAAAAAAAGAACAGAGAAATAAAAATTAGGCATGAACGGAAGGTACAATCTCATATGCTCAGTTCTTTTGTGCTTGCTGGCGACTCATCAGTTAGAGCCAGTATTATTCTCTATTCCTACTATGCAGTTCGGTGTGGAAAATGGGACAATTGTATGGTACAATCTCTTATACGAATGTGTAAATCTGCAGTGGTGGCGCTAACCTGCTTTAAATTATTTTGACAATGTGACTTCAAAGTAAACTCAATATATATAATATACACCGAGCCTGTAGAGATTACCAACACAATGGTTGTTGAGTCGATACCTCATACCAACACTATGGTTACCAAATAGGTACATGATAACAAAACTATAGTTGCAGAGTCGGTACATGTTACAGTACAATAGATTACCAAAAATGCTAAATTTCAAACATATTGATAATTAAAGTACTTCTGAAGACCTGTTAATTCAGTGAACCCATGGATATATTCAAATATATAGTAAGTATAGGCCATAATACCTGCTCTGACTGAGGAAAAGTCAGTAAGCACGAAACGATTGTGCACATGAGATTATACCTTCTGTTCATGCTGACTGTAGTAATTCCTTTTGGTCTATTTTTATCTAATTTGATAACAGGTGCGCAGCACTAATAGAATATCGTGTATATATATATATATATATATATATATATATATATATATATATATATATATATATATATATATAAACTCACCATGAGTTTTAATGGATAATATGAGTTTATATATATAATAAAAAAACAATGTATCTTAGGAAAAATATCTGCTATTACTTATGCCTATTAAACAATTAGAATAATGGCGTATTTTGTGTTATTTGAAATCATTGAAGCGGAAACAAACTTCAAAGTGGCCAGTTACTTGCGTTGAATTTCTCATGGCTGATAATGTAATGCTCATAAAACCTTAGCATTTGGCATGGCTTTTATGAAATATGCTAAGCCATATTGTAAGTGTTTACATGTTTCGTATTGGTCCAAATTTATTAAATTAGAAATGCCATTATAACATACTTACCTCCGCATTCTTCAAATCTGGCTGCTAGCCCATTTAACAATACAAAGGCAAAGGAATAGATCTGTTATTTAATGATCATTACTATTTAAACATAATAATAAATTAATTCTATTCATTCAATAACTATACAAGTAGATAAAAAAATTTTTTGCAAAACCTCTAAGGTTATGTAAGACGATTTGAACGAAGTCGTACCTTGTTCATGCATAAAACTATATTGTTTCACTTTGTCATCGCGGATTCTCAGATAAAGTTTAATAGATTACTTTATAAAAAAAATTATTATAACTCTCGACCTTTATATTTTCTCTTTCCATATCCTTTTCGCTTTGCATGTGAGAAATGACTTCATATAAAATATGCTGTAGTGCATTAGAATTATTTGGCACGTTAAGTTATCTCATTTTGTATAAGCTGACGACTCAAGACTCGTTCGACTGTTAATTCAAGCAACAACCTATCAATCATATTATACATAATAAATACAAATCTTCATATTTGTTTCTTCACACTGTGACAATAATGAACGCAGGTATATTGTTGTATTTTTTAAAAATTGGGGCGTGTTTCTTCAAAGCCAGATATTTGTGTGGTGTATACTGAATGTCCAATGAAAATTTCTTCATTTACTCTATTTAAAGAAAAAATTTTCTACGGCCGCTCTACATATTAAATAAATGCATATATGTCAGCACTTTAAAATAGGGAGAATAGATAACTTATTAAACCCACACATTTTCAACGGTTCTTAAGATACATAATCTGTAGTACTGAAACATATATTCTTTTAATAAACGAAAAGTTTCTGCATCATATTTTGAGGCATTTTGTAGTTCGAATAATACGCTCTGCCCATATACAGGTGGTCTTGCATGAAATAACCCAACCAAAATGCGTATGTCAGTAAATATGTTTACTCCAGTCAGATCACATACAGCAAACAGATATTATTTCCAGAATGTGAAAAAAAAAATTATTTTTTACTCTTATCTTATGTGGTAAGACAAAAGTATCCTTGATCAACCCGAAAACATCCGGGTCATATAGTACATATATGACAACACACTTTGGCTTTATCACCTGCGGTAGGAAGTGGTATCACAAATGAATTTCCTGCCACGTTGTTTCAAGTTGAATTTGTTGAATTATGACTGTTCAGGAATAGACCAAAGCCAGAAAACTCATAATAATTATTCTAGGCTCATCAACAAACATGCATTTTCAGTTAACAAAGTTTAATTTAAATCTTCATTGCAAAAACTTATTCAAATGAATATGGTGTTGATTGATTTCATTAATCAGACATTTTTAAAATAAAACATTCGTTTTTAATTTTAGTAAATGTTAGAATTTCTCTTTTGATTTTGTTAAAAATAAAATATAATCCCTGCTTCTTATAGTGTAAAACTATCATAAACAAAATTTTATTTATATCAACAAATGTCAAAATTTTACACAAAATAACCATTTCTCAAATCGATTTATTACAGCTTTAGCATGTATTGGCAATAAAATCCCAATTTCATTTCTTTCTCATCCTTTGAACAAAACATTTCAAGATGCATTCTTTAATTAGGACACTTTTTATTTCTCATAAACTAACTTTTTCTGTCTCTTTCTTTGGAATAATACGCAATTAAAAACTAATTATAAATGTGAAGTCTAGCTTTTCCAACTAGAAAACTTGTTGTATGAACTGCCTTGCTCTATAAACAATAAATGAATTCGGAGGAATTCCGGAGTCTACAGTTTATGTAATTCTAAATCCAGTGTTATCTAATGTTTATCCAAACAAATAACTAAACTGAAAATGAAGTACAGAAGGAAATATCAAACCAACTTACCAGCAGGCTGCCCGATATGTGAGATAAATATTTAAAATAATTACGGGAAAATAGAGACACAGCTCAAATTTAAGTTACATGGTAATTTTTTTCTTTCTCAACTAAATACGAATTAACATTTCTAAATTAGCCTAACGCTTTGTAATTGAACTGTCTAAAAGCTTGTCGTGTAAATTGTTCGCTAGATCCTAAGAACAACTTTTTGTTTACGACTTGAAGTAAAATGATAAATTTGATTAAAAGTAAAATCTAGACACCTTAGCCTACACTTTCTAAATAAATGAGTTTATCACATTACAAACCATTCCCCTAATCAGATTGATGGATATTTGTGCAAAGCAAAGCTGCACTTACACTTACCCTATCGTCTAAAAGATTGATTATCGAATCTGGTGAAGCCACATCGTGATCTTCTCGAGTAACGACGTAAATCTCGGCTCCACTTATTGGCTTTCCTACTGTCATCACTTTGCCTACATTGTTTATTGGAATTGCATCGCCATATTTTGTACCCTCTTTCTTTTCAGTCAATGCAGCCATGGTTTCACCTTCTGATGGCAGGTCGGATGGTATATTCTCATACCCATCAAGTACATCTTCTAAGCTGTGAAAAACAGCTGCCGTAACATCGCCAGCAACCTCTGTAGAGCCGTAAAGATTAGCAAGCCGCGTTTCAGAATTGTTCTCGGTCGTTTCAAATACCGAATCCTTTCCAAAGAAACAGAAAAACCGATAGGCTAAATGAAAACTAAGCATGTCTCCACTGACTATCACCGTTGTTAGACGGGATAAAGCCGATTTCAGCTTAGACAATTGCTGATCAGTGTCCGAATACGTGTCAGTGTCACTTGTGCGGCTGTCCGCAGATTGTTGCTGGTTAAATCGCTTCGGATTGATTGCCTTAGAAGACTTGATATTGGTTACCGCTTCTAATTGAGTTAACCATAATGATAACTGAGCTGGTACTGTGGTTATGCGTGTAACGCCATATCTCGCGACAACATAAGCTAGACTGTAAATATCGATGCAACATCGCTCCGAAGGTTGAGCTACGCCACCGACTACCTGCATTGTAACAGAAGGAAAGATGACAACCAGTAAAGATTGCAAAATAATATTCTCTATGTGATTAGAATACGACAATAGATTAAACAGTCTTAGATTTTGTATAAAACGTTTTGCCGCATATAATTGTTAATATTTAAATATAACGTAGAATTCGTGTTATGAACACATTCAAGACGTCATCAATACTTTTGTAGAAAAAGTGGCCTTTTTTATTCAACCAGTCTTCGAACAAAATGGCAAATCAAACGAACATTGGTTGCGCGGGTGGTGGTAACAATTATTATAATCAAGGTTGCGGTCTTGATACAATCACCTGACCCATTAATTACTTACATATGTCAGTATAAACTAAGAATTGTATAGTGTAGAAAAGGCAATTCATCCAGTAGACCGGTTCGTCCTTATTGGGAACTCATCAAGTACTGGCCAGAATTTGCCTCGGACAGGATACGAACCTGGGCACGTCTGCTTCGGAATCTGGTGCTCTAACCACTGAGCTATCCTGCTGTACACTACACTACACACAATTTTCAGTTATATACTAACTAATGTAACTTGGTTAGTCTATTTTTCCTTTAGGTTAGTTGGAACTTTGGGTCTAAATGGATGCCATATGAGCTCCACCTAAAGGAAAAATAGACTAACCAAGTTACATTAGTTAGTATATAACTGAAAATTGTGATAACAGTGAATGATGCGTAAGTAGCTCAGTGTTAAGCCAATTCCAGCAGGCCGACAATTCGTATCTATCGCAGCAGAAGGTCTGGCCGGCCGCACTGACCGAAGTTAATAGGAACGAAAACAAATCTGCCCCTTTTATACAGTAGCAATTTGCGACGCTGCTCAATATTAATGAGTCGAATATTATATCAAGACCGCAACCTTGATTATAATAATTGTTATCACCACCCGCGCAACCAATGTTCGTTCAATTATATAAATGTTCATTTCAATACCACTTCCCCATGTAATGTGGTGTCTGTTCGGTAATGACAGATTGGGCATGGTTATTTGGAACTTTGGGTCTAAATGGATGCCATATGAGCTCCACCTAAAGGAAAAATTGACTAATCAAGTTACATTAGTTAGTATATAACTGACAATTGTGTGTAGTGTAGTGTGCGGCAGGATAGCTCAGTGGTTAGAGCACCAGATTCCGAAGCAGACCTGCCCAGGTTCGTATCCTGTCGCGGCAAATTCTGGCCAGTACTTGATGAGTTCCCAATAAGGACGAAACCGGTCTACTGGATGAATTGCCTTTTCTATACTATACAATTCTTAGTTTATACTGACATATGTAAGTAATTAATAGGTCAGGTGTTTATATCAAGACCGCAACCTTGATTATAATAATTGTTATCACCACCCGCTCAACCAACGTTCGTTTAATTATATAAATGTTCATTTCAATACCACTTGCCCATGTAATGTGGTGTCTGTTCAGTAATGACAGATTGGGCATGGTTAGTTGGAACTTTGGGTCTAAATGGATGCCATATGAGCTCCACCTAAAGGAAATATTGACTAACCAAGTTGCATTAGTTAGTATATAACTGAAAATTGTGTGTAGTGTAGTGTGCGGCAGGATAGCTGAGTGGTTAGAGCACCAGATTCCGAAGCAGACGTGCCCAGGTTCATATCCTGTCCGCGGCAAATTCTGGCCAGTACTTGATGAGTTCCCAATAAGGACGAAACCGGTCTACTGGATGAATTGCCTTTTCTACACTATACAATTCTTAGTTTATGCTGATATATGTAAGTAATTAATGGGTCAGGTGTTTATATCAAGACCGCAACCTTGATTATAATAAATTTTATCACCACCCGCGCAGCCAATGTTCGTTTAATTATATAAATGTTCATTTCAATACCACTTCCCCATGTAATGTGGTGTTTGTTCAGTAATGACAGATTGGGCATGGTTAGTTGGAACTTTGGGTCTAAATGGATGCCATATGAGCTCCAACTAAAGGAAAAATTGACTAACCAAGTTACATTAGTTAGTATATAACTGAAAATTGTGTGTAGTGTAGTGTGCGTCAGGAAAGCTCAGTGGTTAGAGCACCAGATTCCGAAGCAGACGTGCCCAGGTTCGTATCCTGTCCGCGGCAAATTCTGGCCAGTACTTGATGAGTTCCAATAAGGACGAAACCGGTCTACTGGATGAATTGCCTTTTCTACACTATACAATTCTTATTTTATACTGACATATGTAAGTAATTAATGGGTCAGGTGTTTATATCAGAACCGCAACCTTGATTATAATAATTGTTATCACCACCCGCGCAACCAATGTTCGTTTAATTATATAAATGTTCATTTCAATACCACTTCCCCATGTAATGTGGTGTCTGTTCAGAAATGACAGATTGGGCATGGTTAGTTGGAACTTTGGGTCTAAATGGATGCCATATGAGCTCCACCTAAAGGGAAAAATTGACTAACCAAGTTACATTAGTTAGTATATAACTGAAAATTGTGTGTAGTGTAGTGTGCGGCAGGATAGCTCAGTGGTTAGAGCACCAGATTCCGAAGCAGACGTACCCAGGTTCGTATCCTGTCCGCGGCAAATTCTGGCCAGTACTTGATGAGTATCCAATAAGTACGAAACCGGTCTACTGGATGAATTGCCTTTTCTACACTATACAATTCTTAGTTTATACCGACATATGTAAATAATTAATGGGTCAGGTGTTTATATCAAGACCGCAACCTTGATTATAATAATTGTTATCACCACCCGCGCAACCAATGTTCGTTTAATTATATAAATGTTCATTTCAATACTACTTGCCCATGTAATGTGGTGTCTGTTCAGTAATGACAGATTGTGCATGGTTAAGTGGAACTTTTGGTCTAAATGGATGCCATATGAGCTCCACCTAAAGGAAAAATTGACTAACCAAGTTACATTAGTTAGTATGTAACTGAAAATTGTGTGTAGTGTAGTGTGCGGCAGGATAGCTCAGTGGTTAGAGCACCAGATTCCGAAGCAGACGTGCCCAGGTTCGTATCCTGTCCGCAGAAAATTCTGGCCAGTACTTGATGAGTTCCCAATAAGGACGAAACCGGTCTACTGGATGAATTGCCTTTCTACACTATACAATTCTTAGTTTATACTGACATATGTAAGTAATTAATGGGTCAGGTGTTTATATCAAGACCGCAACCTTGATTATAATAATTGTTATCACCACCCGCGCAAGCAATGTTCGTTTAATTATATAAATGTTCATTTCAATACCACTTCCCCATGTAATGTGGTGTCTGTTCAGTAATGACAGATTGGGCATGGTTAGTTGGAACTTTGGGTCTAATTGGATGCCATATGAGCTCCACCTAAAGGAAAAATTGACTAACCAAGTTACATTAGTTAGTATATAACTGAAAATGGTGTGTAGTGTGGTGTGCGGCAGGATAGCTCAGTGGTTAGAGCACCAGATTCCGAAGCAGACGTGCCCAGGTTCGAGTCCTGTCCGTGGTAAATTTTGGCCAGTACTTGATGAGTTCCCAATAAGGACGAAACCGGTCTACTGGATGAATTGCCTTTCTACACTATACAATTCTTGGTTTATACTGACATATGTAAGTAATTAATGGGTCAGGTGTTTATATCCAGACCGCAACCTTGATTATAATAATTGTTATCACCACCCGCGCAACCAATGTTCGTTTAATTATATAAATGTTCATTTCAATACCACTTCCCCATGTAATGTGGTGTCTGTTCAGCAATGACAGATTGGGCATGGTTAGTTGGAACTTTGGGTCTAAATGGATGCCATATGAGCTCCACCTAAAGAAAAAATTGACTAATCAAGTTACATTAGTTAGTATATAACTGAAAATTGTGTGTAGTGTAGTGTGTGGCAAGATAGCTCAGTTGTTAGAGCACCAGATTCCGAAGCAGACGTGCCCAGGTTCGTATCATGTCCGCGGCAAATTCTGGCCAGTACTTGATGAGTTCCCAATAAGGACGAAACCGGTCTACTGGATGAATTGCCTTTTCTACACCATACAATTCTTAGTTTATACTGACATATGTAAGTAATTAATGGGTCAGATGTTTATATCAAGACCGCAACCTGGATTATAATAATTGTTATCACCACCCGCGCAACCAATGTTCGTTTAATTATATAAATGTTCATTTCAATACCACATCCCCATGTAATGTGGTGTCTGTTCAGTAATGACAGATTGGGCATAGTTAGTTGGAACTTTGGGTCTAAATGGATGCCATATGAGCTCCACCTAGAGGAAAATTGACTAACCAAGTTACATTAGTTAGTATATAACTGAAAATTGTGTGTAGTGTAGTGTGCGGCAGGATGGCTCAGTGGTTAGAGCACCAGGTTCCGAAGCAGACGTGCCCAGGTTCGAGTCCTGTCCGCGGCAAATTCTCGCCAGTACATGATGAGTTCCCAGTAAGGACGAAACCGGTCTACTGGATGAATTGCCCATTCTATACTATACAATTCTTAGTTTATACTGACATATGTAAGTAATTAATGGGTCAGGTGTTTATATCAAGACCGCAACCTTGATTATGATAATTGTTATCACCACCCGCGCAACCAATGTTCGTTTAATTATATAAATGTTCATTTGAATACCACTTCCCCATGTAATGTAGTGTCTGTTCAGTAATGACAGATTGGGCATGGTTAGTTGGAACTTTGGGTCTAAATGGATGCCATATGAGCTCCACCTAAAGGAAAAATTAGCTAACCAAGTTACATTAGTTAGTATATAATTGAAAATTTTTTGTAGTTTAGTGTGCGGCAGGATAGCTCAGTGGTTAGAGCACCAGATTCCGAAGCAGACGTGCCCAGGTTCGTATCCTGTCCGCGGCAAATTCTGGCCAGTACTTGATGAGTTCCCATAAAGGACGAAACCGGTCTACTGGATGAATTGCCTTTTCTACACTATACAATTCTTAGTTTATACTGACATATGTAAGTATTTAATGGGTCAGGTGTTTATATCAAGACCGCAACCTTGATTATAATAATTGTTATCACCACCCGCGAAACCAATGTTCGTTTAATTATAAAAATGTTCATTTCAATACCACTTCCCCATGTAATGTGGTGTCTGTTCAGTAATGACAGATTGGGCATGGTTAGTTGGAACTTTGGGTCTAAATGGATGCCATATGAGCTCCACCTAAAGGAGAAAAAAATTGACTAACCAAGTTACATTAGTTAGTGTATAACGGAAAATTGTGTGTAGTGTAGTTTGCGGCAGGATAGCTCAGTGGTTAGAGCACCAGATTCCGAAGCAGACGTGCCCAGGTTCGTATCCTGTCCGCAGCAAATTCTGGCCAGTACTTGATGAGTTCCCAATAAGGACGAAACCGGTCTACTGGATGAATTGCCTTTTCAACACTATACAATTCTTAGTTAATACTGACATATGTAAGTAATTAATGGGTCAGGTGTTTATATCAAGACCCAACCTTGATTATAATAATTGTTATCACCACCCGCGCAACCAATGTTCGTTTAATTATATAAATGTTCGTTTCAATACCACTTCCCCATGTAATGTGGTGTCTGTTCAGTAATGACAAATTGGGCATGGTTAGTTGGAATTTTGTGTCTAAATGGATGCCATATGAGCTCCACCTAAAGGAAAAATTGACTAACCAAGTTACATTAGTTAGTATATAACTGACAATTGTGTGTAGTGTAGTGTGCGGCAGGATAGCTCAGTGGTTAGAGTACCAGATTCCGAAGCAGACGTGCCCAGGTTCGTATCCTGTCCGCGGCAAATTCTGGCCAGTACTTGATGAGTTCCCAACAAGGACGAAACCGGTCTGCTGGATGAATTGCCTTTTCTACACTATACAATTCTTAGTTTATACTGATATATGTAAGTAATTAATGGGTCAGGTGTTTATATCAAGACTGCAACCTTGATTATAATAATTGTTATCATCACCCTCGCAACCAATGTTCGTTTAATTATATAAATGTTCATTTCAATACCACTTCCCCATGTAATGTGGTGTCTGTTCAGTAATGACAGATTGGGCATGGTTAGTTGGAACTTTGGGTCTAAATAGATGCCATATGAGCACCACCTAAAGGAAAAATTGACTAACCAAGTTACATTAGTTAGTATATAACTGAAAATTGTGTGTAGTGTAGTGTGCGGCAGGATAGCTCAGTGGTTAGAGCACCAAGTTCCGAAGCAGACGTGCCCAGGTTCGTATCCTGTCCGCGGCAAATTCTGGCCAGTACTTGATGAGTTCCCAATAGGGACGAAACCGGTCTACTGGATGAATTGCCTTTTCTACACTATACAATTCTTAGTTTATAATGACATATGTAAGTAATTAATGGGTCAGGTGTTTATATCAAGACCGCAACCTTGATTATAATAATTGTTATCACCACCGCGCAACCAATGTTCGTTTAATTATATAAATGTTCATTTCAATACCACTTCCCCATGTAATGTGGTGTCTGTTCAATAATGACAGATTGGGCATGGTTAGTTGGAACTTTGGGTCTAAATGGATGCCATATGAGCCTCACCTAAAGGAAAAATTGACTAACCAAGTTACATTAGTTAGTTTATAACTGGTGTGTGTGTAGTGTAGTGTGCGGCAGGATAGCTCAGTGGTTAGAGCACCAGTTTCGAAGCAGACGTGCCCAGGTTCGAATCCTGTTCGCAGCAAATTCTGGCCAGTACGTGATGAGTTCCCAATAAGGACGAAACCGGTCTACTGGATGAATTGCCTTTTCTACACTATACAATTCTTAGTTTATACTGACATATGTAAGAAATTAATGGGTCAGGTGTTTATATCAAAGCCGCAAACTTGATTATAATAATTGTTATCACCACCCGCGCAACCAATGTTCGTTTAATTATATAAATGTGCATTTCAATACCACTTGCCCATGTAATGTGGTGTCTGTTCAGTAATGACAGATTGGGCATGGTTAGTTGGAACTTTGTGTCTAAATGGATGCCATATGAGCTCCACCTAAAGGAAAATTGACTAACCAAGTTACATTAGTTAGTATACAACTGAAAATTGTGTGTAGTGTAGTGTGCGGCAGGATAGCTCAGTGGTTAGAGCACCAGATTCCGAAGCAGACGTGCCCAGGTTCGTATCCTGTCCGCGGCAAATTCTGGCCAGTACTTGATGAGTTCCCAATAAGGACGAAACCGGTCTACTGTATGAATTGCCTTTTCTACACTATACAATTCTTAGTTTATACTGACATATGTAAGTAATTAATGGGTCAGGTGTTTATATCAAGACCACAACCTTGATTATAATAATTGTTATCACCACCCGCGCAACCAATGTTCGTTTAATTATATAAATGTTCATTTCAATACCACTTCCCCATGTAATGTGGTGTCTGTTCAATAATGACAGATTGGGCATAGTTAGTTGGATCTTTGGGTCTAAATGGATGCCATATGAGCTCCACCTAAAGGAAAAATTGACTAACCAAGTTACATTAGTTAGTATATAACTGACAATTGTGTGTGTTGTAGTGTGCGGCAGGATAGCTCAGTGGTTAGAGCACCAGATTCCGAAGCAGACGTGCCCAGGTTCGTATCCTGTCCGCGGCAAATTCTGGCCAGTACTTGATGAGTTCTCAATAAGGACGAAACCGGTCTACTGGATGAATTGCCTTTTCTACACTATACAATTCTTAGTTTACACTGACATATGTAAGTAATTAATGGGTCAGGTGTTTATATCAAGACCGCAACCTTGATTATAATAATTGTTATCACCACCCGCGCAACCAATGTTCCTTTAATTATATAAATGTTCATTTCAATACCATTTCCCCATGTAATGTGGTGGCTGTTCAGTAATAATAGATTGGGGATAGTTAGTTGGAACTTTGGGTCTAAATGGATGCCATATGAGTTCCACCTAAAGGAAAAAATTGACTAACCAAGTTACATTAGTTAGTATATAACTGAAAAGTGTGTGTAGTGTAGTGTGCGGCAGGATAGCTCAGTGGTTAGAGCACCAGATTCCGAAGCAGACGTGCCCAGGTTCGTATCCTGTCGGCGGCAAATTCTGGCCAGTACTTGATGAGTTCCCAATAAGGACGAAACCGGTCTACTGGATGAATTGCCTTTTCTACACTATACAATTCTTAGTTTATACTGACATATGTAAGTAATTAATGGGTCAGGTGTTTATATCAAGACCGCAAGCTTGATTATAATAATTGTTATCACCACCCGCGCAACCAATGTTCGTTTAATTATATAAATGTTCATTTTAATACCACTTCCCCATGTAATGTGGTGTCTGTTCAGTAATGACAGATTGGGCATGGTTAGTTGGAACTTTGGGTCTAAATGGACGCCATATGAGCTCCACCTAAAGGAAAAATTGACTAACCAAGTTACATTAGTTAGTATATAACTGAAAATTGTGTGTAGTGTAGTGTGCGGAAGGATAGCTCAGTGCTTAGAGCACCAGATTCCGAAGCAGACGTGCCCAGGTTCGTATCCTGTCCGCCGCAAATTCTGGCCAGTATATGATGAGTTCCCAATAAGGACGAAACCGGTCTACTGGATGAATTGCCTTTTCTACACTATACAATTCTTAGTTTATACTGACATATATAAGTAATTAATGGGTCAGGTGTTTATATCAAGACCGCAACCTTGATTATAATAATTGTTACCACCACCCGCGCAACCAATGTTCGTTTAATTATATAAATGTTCATTTCAATACCACTTACCCATGTAATGTGGTGTCTGTTCAGTAATGACAGATTGTGGCATGGTTAGTTGGAATTTTGGGCCTAAATGGATGCCATATGAGCTCCGCCTAAAGAAAAAATATGACTAACCAGGTTACATTAGTTGGTATATAACTGAAAATTGTGTGCAGTGTAGTGTGCGGCAGGATGGCTCAGTGGTTAGAGCACCAGGTTCCAAAGCAGACGTGCCCAGGTTCGTATCCTGTCCGCGGCAAATTCTGGCCAGTACTTGATGAGTTCCCAATAAGGACGAAGCCGGTCTACTGGATGAATTGCCTTTTCTACACTATACAATTCTTAGTTTATACTGACATATGTAAATAATTAATGGGTCAGGTGTTTATATCAAGACCGCAACCTTGATTATAATAATTGTTATCACCACCCGCGCAACCAATGTTCGTTTAATTATATAAATGTTCATTTCAATACCACTGCCCCATGTAATGTGGTGTCTGTTCAGTAATGACAGATTGGGCATGGTTAGTTGGAACTTTGGGTCTAAATGGATGCCATATGAGCTCCACCTAAAGCAAAAATTGACTAACCAAGTTACATTAGTTAGTATATAACTGAAAATTGTGTGTAGTGTAGTGTGCGGCAGGATAGCTCAGTGGTTAGAGCACCAGATTCCGAAGCAGACGTGCCCAGGTTCGTATCCTGTCCGCGGCAAATTCTGGCCAGTACTTGATGAGTTCCCAATAAGGACGAAACCGGTCTACTGGATGAATTGCCTTTTCTACACTATACAATTCTTAGTTTATACTGACATATATGTAAGTAATTAATGGGTCAGGTGTTTATATCAAGACCGCAACCTTGATTATAATAATTATTATCACCACCCGCGCAACCAACGTTCGTTTAATTATATAAATGTTCATTTCAATACCACTTCCCCATCTAATGTGGTGTCTGTTCAGTAATGACAGATTGGGCATGGTTAGTTGGAACTTTGGGTCTAAATGGATGCCATATATGAGCTCCACCTAAAGGAAAAATTGACTAACCAAGTTACATTAGTTAGTATATAACTGAAAAAATGGGTGTAGTGTAGTGTGCGACAGGATAGCTCAGTGGTTAGAGCACCAGATTCCGAAACAGACGTGCCCAGGTTCGTATCCTGTCCGCGGCAAATTCTGGCCAGTACTTGATGAGTTCCCAATAAAGACGAAACCGGTCTACTGGATGAATTGCCTTTTCTACACTATACAATTCTTAGTTTATACTGACATATGTAAGTAATTAATGGGTCAGGTGTTTATATCAAGACGGCAACCTTGATTATAATAATTGTTATCACCACCCGCGCAACCAATGTTCGTTTAATTATATAAATGTTCATTTCAATATCACTTCCCCATATAATGTGGTGTCTGTTCAGTAATGACAGATTGGGCATGGTTAGTTGGAACTTTGGGTCTAAATGGATGCCATATGAGCTCCACCTAAAAGGAAAAATTGACTAACCAAGTTACATTAGTTAGTATATAACTGCAAATTGTGTGTAGTGTAGTGTGCGGCAGGATAACTCAGTGGTTAGAGCACCAGATTCCGAAGCAGACGTGCCCAGGTTCGTATCCTGTCCGCGGCAAAATTCTGGCCAGTACTTGATGAGTTCCCAATAAGTACGAAACCGGTCTACTGGATGAGGTGCCTTTTCTACACTATACAATTCTTGGTTATACTGACATATATATATAGTAATTAATGGGTCAGGTGTTTATATCAAGACCGCAACCTTGATTATAATAATTGTTATCACCACCCGCGCAACCAATGTTCGTTTAATTATATAAATGTTCATTTCAATACCACTTCCCCATGTAATGTGGTGTCTGTTCAGTAATGACAGATTGGGCATGGTTAGTTGGAACTTTGGGTCTAAATGAATGCCATATGAGCTCCACCTAAAAGGAAAAATTGACTACCCAAGTTACATTAGTTAGTATATAACTGAAAATTGTGTGTAGTGTAGTGTGCGGCAGGATAGCTCAGTGGTTAGAGCACCAGATTCCGAAGCAGACGTGCCCTGTTTCGTATCCTGTCCGCGGCAAATTCTGGCCAGTACTTGATGAGTTCCCAATAAGGACGAAACCGGTCTACTGGATGAATTGCCTTTTCTACACTATACAATTCTTAGTTTATACTGACATATGTAAGTAATTAATGGGTCGGGTGTTTATATCAAGACCGCAACCTTGATTATAATAATTGTTATCACCACCCGCGCAACCAATGTTCGTTTAATTATATAAATGTTCATTTCAATACCATTTCCCCATGTAATGTGGTGTCTGTTCAGTAGTGACAGATTGGGCATGGTTAGTTGGAACTTTGGGTCTAAATGGATGCCATATGAGCTCCACCTAAAGGAAAAATTGACTAACCAAGTTACATTAGTTGGTATATAACTGAAAATTGTGTGTAGTGTAGTGTGCGGCAGGATAGCTCAGTGGTTAGAGCACCAGATTCCGAAGCAGACGTGCCCAAGTTCGTATCCTCTCCGCGGCAAATTCTGGCCAGTACTTGATGAGTTCCCCATAAGGACGAAACCGGTCTACTGGATGAATTGCCTTTTCTACACTATACAATTCTTAGTTTATACTGACATATGTAAGTAATTAATAGGTCAGGTGTTTATATCAAGACGGCAACCTTGATTATAATAATTGTTATCACCACCCGCGCAACCAATGTTCGTTTAATTATATAAATGTTCATTTCAATACCACTTCCCCATGTAATGAGGTGTCTGTTCAGTAATGACAGATTGGGCATGGTTAGTTGGAACTTTGGGTCTAAATGGATGCCATATGAGGCTCCACCTAAAAGAAAAAATTGACTAACCAAGTTACATTAGTTAGTATATAACTGACAATTGTTTGTAGTGTAGTGTGCGGCAGGATAGCTCAGTGGTTAGAGCACCAGATTCCGAAGCAGACGTGCCCAGGTTCGTATCCTGTCCGCGGCAAATTCTGGCCAGTACTTGATGAGTTCCCAATAAGGACGAAACCGGTCTACTGGATGAATTGCCTTTTCTACACTATACAATTCTTAGGTTATACTGACATATGTAAGTAATTAATGGGTCAGGTGTTTATATCAAGACCGCAACCTTGATTATAATAATTGTTATCACCACCCGCGCAACCAATGTTCGTTTAGTATATAAATGTTCATTTCAATACCACTTGCCCATGTAATGTGGTGTCTGTTTAGTAATGACAGATTGGGCATGGTTAGTTGGAACTTTTGGTCTAAATGGATGTCATATGAGCTCCACCTAAAGTAAAAATGACTAACCAAGTTACATTAGTTAGTATATAACTGAAAATTGTGTGTAGTGTAGTGTGCGGCAGGATAGCTCAGTGGTTAGAGCACCAGATTCCGAAGCAGAGGTGCCCAGGTTCGTATCCTGTCCGCGGCAAATTCTGGCCAGTACTTGATGAGTTCCCAATAAGGACGAAACCGGTCTACTGGATGAATTGCCTTTCTACACTACACAATTCTTAGTTTATACTGACATATGTAAGTAATTAATGGGTCAGGTGTTTATATCAAGACCGAAACTTTGATTATAATAATTGTTATCACCACCCGCGCAACCAATGTTCGTTTAATTATATAAATGTTCATTTCAATACCCTTTCCCCATGTAATGTGGTGTCTGTTCAGTAATGACAGATTGGGCATGGTTAGTTGGAACTTTGGGTCTAAATGGATGCCATATGAGCTCCACCTAAAGGAAAAATTGACTAACCAAGTTACATTAGTTAGTATATAACTGAAAATTGTGTGTAGTGTAGTGTGCGGCAGGATAGCTCAGTGGTTAGAGCACCAGATTCCGAAGCAGACGTGCCCAGGTTCGTATCCTGTCCGCGGCAAATTCTGGCCAGTACTTGATGAGTTCCCAATAAGGACGAAACCGGTCTACTGGATGAATTGCCTTTTCTACACTATACAATTCTTAGTTTATACTGACATATGTAAGTAATTAATGGGTCAGGTGTTTATATCAAGATCGCAACCTTGATTATAATAATTGTTATCACCACCCGCGCAACCAATGTTCGTTTAATTATATAAATGTTCATTTCAATACCACTTCCCCATGTAATGTGGTGTCTGTTCAGTAATGACAGATTGGGCATGGTTAGTTGGAACTTTGGTCTAAATGGATGCCATATGAGCTCCACCTAAAAGAAAAATTGACTAACCAAGTTACATTAGTTAGTATATAACTGACAATTGTGTGTAGTGTAGTGTGCGGCAGGATAGCTCAGTGGTTAGAGCACCAGATTCCGAAGCAGACGTGCCCAGGTTCGTATCCTGTCCGCGGCAAATTCTGGCCCGTACTTGATGAGTTCCCAATAAGGACGAAACCGGTCTACTGGATGAATTGCCTTTTCTACACTATACAATTCTTAGTTTATACTGACATATGTAAGTAATTAATGGGTCAGGTGTTTATATCAAGACCGCAACCTTGATTATAATAATTGTTATCACCATCCGCGCAACCAATGTTCGTTTAATTATATAAATGTTCATTTCAATACCATTTCCCAATGTAATGTGGTGTCTCTTCAGTAATGACAGATTGGGCATGGTTAGTTGGAACTTTGGGTCTAAATGGATGCCATATGAGCTCCACCTAAAGGAAAAATTGACTAACCAAGTTACATTAGTTAGTATATAACTGAAAATTGTGTGTAGTGTAGTGTGCGGCAGGATAGCTCAGTGGTTAGAGCACCAGATTCGGAAGCAGACGTGCCCAGGTTCGTATCCTGTCCGCGGCAAATTCTGGCCAGTACTTGATGAGTTCCCAATAAGGACGAAACCGGTCTACTGGATGAATTGCCTATTCTACACTATACAATTCTTGGTTTATACTGACATATGTAAGTAATTAATGGGTCAGGTGTTTATATCAAGACCGCAGCCTTGATTATAATAATTGTTATCACCACCCGCGCAACCAATGTTCGTTTAATTATATAAATGGTCATTTCAATACAATTTCCCCATGTAATGTGGTGTCTGTTCAGTAATGACAGATTGGGCATGGTTAGTTGGAACTTTGGGTCTAAATGGATGCCATATGGGCTCCACCTAAAGGAAAAATTGACTAACCAAGTTACATTAGTTAGTATATAACTGAAAATTGTGTGTAGTGTAGTGTGCGGCAGGATAGCTCAGTGGTTAGAGCACCAGATTCCGAAGCAGACGTGCTTAGGTTCGTATCCTGTCCGCGGCAAATTCTGGCCAGTACTTGATGAGTTCCCAATAAGGACGAAACCGGTCTACTGGATGAATTGCCTTTTCTACACTACACAATTCTTAGTTTTTACTGACATATGTAAGTAATTAATGGGTCAAGTTTTTATATCAAGACCTCAACCTTGAATATAATAATTGTTATCACCACCCGCGCAACCAATGGTCGTTGAATTATATAAACGTTCATTTCAATACCATTTCCCCATGTAATGTTGTGTCTGTTCAGTAATGACAAATTGGGCATGGTTAGTTGGAACTTTGGGTCTAAATAGATGCCATATGCGCTCCACCTAAAGGAAAAATTGACTAACCAAGTTACATTAATTAGTATATAATTGAAAATTGTGTAGTGTAGTGTGCGGCAGGATAGCTCAGTGGTTAGAGCACCAAGTTCCGAAAGCAGACGTGCCCAGGTTCGTATCCTGTCCGCGGCAAATTCTGGCCAGCCAGTACTTGATGAGTTCCCAATAAGGACAGAAACCGGTCTACTGGATGAATTGCCTTTTCTACACTATACAATTCTTAGTTATACTGACATATGTAAAAAAAGTAATTAATGGGTCAGGTGTTTATATCAAGACCGCAACCTTGATTATAATAATTGTTATCACCACCCGCGCAACCAATGTTCGTTTAATTATATAAATGTTCATTTCAATACCACTTCCCCATGTAATGTGGTGTCTGTTCAGTAATGACAGATTGGGCATGGTTAGGGTGGAACTTTGGGTCTAAATGGATGCCATATGAGCTCCACCTAAAAGAAAAAATTGACTAACCAAGTTACATTAGTTAGTATATAACTGAAAATTGTGTGTAGTGTAGTGTGCGGCAGGATAGCTCAGTGGTTAGAGCACCAGATTCCGAAGCAGACGTGCCCAGGTTCGTATCCTGTCCGCGGCAAATTCTGGCCAGTACTTGATGAGTTCCCAATAAGGACGAAACCGGTCTACTGGATGAATTGCCTTTTCTACACTATACAATTCTTAGTTTATACTGACATATGTAAGTAATTAATGGGTCAGGTGTTTATATCAAGACCGCAACCTTGATTATAATAATTGTTATCACCACACGCGCAACCAATGTTCGTTTAATTATATAAATGTTCATTTCAATACCACTTCCCCATGTAATGTGGTGTCTGTTCAGTAATGACAGATTGGGCATGGTTAGTTGGAACTTTGGGTCTAAATGGATGCCATATGAGCTCCACCTAAAGGAAAAATTGACTAACCAAGTTACATTAGTTAGTATATAACTGAAAATTGTGTGTAGTGTAGTGTGCGGCAGGATAGCTCAGTGGTTAGAGCACCAGATTCCGAAGCAGACGTGCCCAGGTTCGTATCCTGTCCGCGGCAAATTCTGGCCAGTACTTGATGAGTTCCCAATAAGGACGAAACCGGTCTACTGGATGAATTGCCTTTTCTACACTATACAATTCTTAGTTTATACTGACATATGTAAGTAATTAATGGGTCAGGTGTTTATATCAAGACCGCAACCTTGATTATAATAATTGTTATCACCACCCGCGCAACCAATGTTCGTTTAATTATATAAATGTTCATTTCAATACCACTTCCCCATGTAATGTGGTGTCTGTTCAGTAATGACAGATTGGGCATGGTTAGTTGGAACTTTGGGTCTAAATGGATGCCATATGAGCTCCACCTAAAGGAAAAATTGACTAACCAAGTTACATTAGTTAGTATATAACTGAAAATTGTGTGTAGTGTAGTGTGCGGCAGGATAGCTCAGTGGTTAGAGCACCAGATTCCGAAGCAGACGTGCCCGGGTTCGTATCCTGTCCGCGGCAAATTC
>JAQBSW010009450.1:0-28681 GCA_029291075.1 Eudiplozoon nipponicum
GATAATGATAATGATAATGATAATGAGTTTGGAAATTATCTTCAATTTGTTGTTTTTGATAATGATAATGATAATGAGTTTGGATATTATCGTAAATTTGTTGATTTTAGTAAAGTAAATGATAAATTTTATAATAATTGTTTAAAACGAGCTTACGATTGTGACGTAAACACGAGCTCCATTATATACGTACATTTTTCAGGATGGACTAACCATTGTATAATGCAGACAAGGCGATTTATCCAGAAACTATTTATAAGGTATTTCACACCTAGTAATAAATTAGTTTAAATAACCCTCTGCGCGGAAAAGCCCGGACGACACTTGATCAGTTACCAATAATGGCGAAACCGGTCTTCTAGATGAATTATATGTGTCTCTTGTTGTCACATGTTGCATTGCCTGCCAATTCCAACACTTCGGCAGCAGAAGAACAAGAAGAACAGCAGACGAGTAGACCGGGGCACCGGACCAACAAGCTCAGCAAAATTGCCTTTACGCATGTGTCGGTGAACACAACCAACCGGAAACTGAAGACCAACACATGTAGATCAGCTCTTGGCCTTATTGTGAGATTTATCACCTTTACCACGACCAAACATAATGCAAAGATTTCGTGCGAGCTAGGAGACGCGAATTTCTACATTATACAATACTTATTTTATACGGACAGATATATGTACATAATAGGCCAGGTTTTTATATTGATTGAAGTAATTGCTATCAAGTCCCGCGCAATCAACGTTTATGTAATTATATGGTTCAAATAGAACCAGATTCATAAACCAAAGTCAGCATAAACAAGAGGTATAATCACATATACTCATTAATTGCGTGTTTACTGATGACTTACCAATAGAAGGCAATACTACACCACATTTCCACTATATATTTGGTAAAGGAATTTGGGACCAACTATATAGTGAATATAAGGCACATATGATTTATCTAATAGACCGCTATCTACCTTATTGGGAACTCTTCAAGTTCTGTTCAGAATTTGCCGCGGATAGGGTTCGAATCTGGGCATGTCTGGTTCAGAATCCATTGCTCGAACCACTGAGCCACCCTGGCTCAGCGGTTACATCAATATCACAACCTTGATTCAAATAACTGTTGTTGCTTAGCATAAATGCTGGAACGAGACATAATAAAATCACTGTTTCTAACTTAAATTAAATTTTAAGGTCCTATAATGACTGATGATGTTTAGTTATTTGAAATCCAAGGTCTAAAACAGTGTGGAATGGGCTTCAACTGAAGGTATAATTGAACAAAATAGTAAAATTTGGTATGTAATAGGAAATTGCAGACACGACACACCAGTGCTGTTGTATGATGTAACCTAAAAGACACAGATCCAATTGAGCCATGGTTCAAATCCAAACCTCGGAAATTCTGGATACGACTTCATAAATTACCATTATGGACAAAAACGTGATACTTGATGAAATATATTTGCCATCCTATGCCACATGTTTTGTATAATACGTTTTATTAAATGATATAGTGATTTCAACTATTATCTTTAAACTTATATTAATCGAGGCAAACTTAAGAGGCTTTTACTTCAATAGCAGGCGTTCAAAATGTATGTTATTTTCATATTGGATGTAGTAAATTTGCTTTGATAGCGCACTGTGAATGAGTTTATTTGAAGTTAACCTATATTTATATATGCATACGTGTAAACGGCTGCCTCGTCCAATTGCCTGGTGTTGCGTGACCAACTATATAGTAAGTTTAACAATAATTGATTGCGCGGGTGGTGGTAACAATTCTTTAAATCAAGTTTGCGAGCTTGAAGTAAACACCATTCTCATTTTATTTAACCAGTCGATGAACAACATAACAAAACTACCGCCAGCCGCAACGCACTGACGCTTTTCGACCTTCCATGATCATCATCAGAGTACGACGGCAAACTGATTATCGAGAATCAAACCGAATTGAATATATGGAAATCAAATTTAGATATGCGGCTCTCACCTAGCAGTCTCGCATGCATTGAACTTGTTGCTGGAAATGTCGGCTGCACAATTTTTGTCTGATCACGAACATTAAATGTTTGCAGCTTTCGCCACATATACATATATAGGCAATTGCGCGTGTGGTGGTAACAATTCTTTAAATCAAGTTTTCGAGCTTGAAGTAAACACCAATCCCATTTTATAGTGAGTTCATGGCTTAGTGCCGGGTTTCACTGATAAGTCGCCACGAAACAAATTGGGTTATAAATTATGATTACACGTACTTATCGTTTAGTCTAAACATAAATTATTTGACAAACTAATAGATACACCAGGAATGAACCATAAATATGATCTGAATTCTAGTAATTTCGAATTTGGCTGTGGAAGTAAAATAGTTCGGATGGTCAAAATGAATGAAAATATCCAAGGTATTCGTTCTCAGGTGGTCGATAAGCAGTCTCACTTCCGCAATGATCCGCATCATCCTCACTTCCAAGTACGCACTGAGTTCGGTTTCGTTGTATCATTATTCTAGTGGAGGTCAAATAATTTTTGGTGCATTAATTAATTCATCTAAAAATAGATCATATATTGGACAATTGATGTTACCGCTGGTTTCAAGAGCGATGTGGTTTTTAAAATATATAGTAATTATTTTGGAATTTTTGTGTTCAAACTGTCGAAGATTTTTACTCGCCTGTGATGACTTTATTTTTTAGTCTTGTTGAGATTTTGAGTTGCGTTGTTCGCATACTGCAGGTTCCCGACTTAACATTATTTGTTTCGTGCAAGACATTCAGCGAAACGATATTTTGGCAATAAAATATTGAAATTGACCACAATTTATTATTCTTATTGGTATTACGCGAGAATCTCAAATTCGTGGATATTCTGTTTTCAACGGTTTCACTTCCGGAAAGGCAAATTGTGTCAATGAGTGGAACGGTGAGCATACGCACTTTGTTGGAATAAATTTATTGTAATAAATCTTATTTTAACATAATGGATAACAGAAATAATTCTGAGAATACAGAGCGACTGACCGAAGGACATGAGAAATTTAGCTTAAGAGAAAGTGATGATAAATTTATTTGTTTCAAATTAGATGATCATTCCAAATACATTGGCTATCCGAGGCTAGAATCTCAGGGCTTCTCCTATGTTAAGGGGCTACAAAAGATGGCGACCACGCCAGGATCCAATATGCGAAAAAGGTCTACATTTGAAGATCGTATGAGACACAATTATATGGATAGCTGTATAAGACTCCCCACGTTCAAACCATACAACCATTCTGACATGGTTTTCGACGAAAAAAAATTTTTCGACTAAGAAAAATCACAGACATCACAGAAATGTTTGTCTCGGCCTGGTGGTCGTTGCCTAAAACAGGGTAAAGTAGCCTATCTAGATTCAGAAAGTTCATCATGGACAAAAGCCATTTAATTTTTGAATGAAAGGTGTTTTTGCGAAGCTGGATTAATTGAAATTACCTGATCGGCATTTTGACTAACGCAGTTTTTATTGTTCCAGCAGTTTTCTTCCTTTAACAAAATATTTCGGCTGCCTTTATCGGTAGCCTCCTTCGGTTGGTCCATCCTCACAAACTTAAAAAATGCAATTAATGAAGCAAGCGCTTTATTTCCTGTGAGGGCCATCTCGGTTACGTCATTTTACATTGAGTGTGTAAAACGTATAGTTAACGCATGCAAATGGTAAATTATTATTCAGCCACTCTAGTCTCACTTAGTTAGATGAAAATAACAGTTACGGAAATGCACACACACACAATCACACAGGACTGACACGCGAATATATAGTGAAAGGTCAATCTGAAGTATAAATAATATGGCTAGAGGAAATAACGCGCTTGCTTCATTAGTTTCATCTGATAAACTTGTGAGGATAGACCAACTGAAGAAGGCTACCGGTAAAAGTAGCCAAAATATATTAAAGAAAGAAGACTACTGGAACAATAAAAGCTGATTTAGTCAAAACGCAATTCTGGTAATAACCATTTAATTCATTCGAGTTTCTTGTGAAAAATTTTCAGAGACGGTATTAAATCGAGAGGAGAGAAGAGCTGACTGACTTATTACTTCTGAAAAAGATGGGAAATCAACTTCTATCTGAATTTTGCGACAGACTACTTGTAGAATACAGAATTTTGTAAACAGCATATTCATTGCAGAGATACATGCGAGATTAAGAGCCACTCCAAATATCTATGATAATTTGAAACTACAGTATTCAAAGATGCTGAGAGGATTAGTTATGGTCTAACACCAGTAGGAACCTAAGGTGTATGCAGTAACAACAGACTTGTGCCTTGTGCAAGAATTCCAAATAATCCCAGAAAATCTCTTGAATTTAGAGAATGAATTTAGTATCCTCCGAAGAGATATGATTTTGGTGTAACACGAAGTGTAAAATTTAGGCAGAGGTAGGGCACAATATTTGGATCAAAGGCAAATTTTCATGTACCGGACAGGCGAATCGCTAGAGGGGGTTCAAGGACCAAGCGAGTGGTGCATTTCTTACTTTAAGCATGCCGAGCCTGAAAAGTGTCAGGGCAAAGGATACAAGTTTTCAAAGTTAGGTGGTTCCCGACGAAGAGATGGTACTCGTCCTATGATCAGGCATAATTATCCGGAAAACTAGTTAAACTCCCACTGGTAGGAGCCGTATGGGAGCTAGCGCATGCAATACTCCAATGAGTGCCTAATCAAGGCATCCTAAAATCATCGAAATAAATTTTTAGAGTTTTGATAGAAGATAAGCACCATGATGTAGTCATTAAGTCTGTAAGATTTCGGATAGACGGAAACCTTGAAGAGGTTGCTGATTATAACATCAACAAGTTCGTCATAGCGGATGAAATTAGAGGTTTAAAATTCTTAAAAGACACGGGTACCATGGAGAGTATAGTTCGATCCTACGTGATGGAAATTGATAGCCCAACATTCGATTATCAACCATGGGCTGCCAATGGAATTTAAATTATGGCAACGGGCTTTATAGAATTTTCAGTGAAAATTGGGTAGAAATCTTCGTTTACGTGGCATTTTCTTGTTGCTGACATTAAAGCAAACATGATTTGGATGGATTTTTGTACCATTTCAACCTCACATTATATCCCAAGACTAGGATCACTGGACAAGTCACGGGTATAGTGACTTATACTACGACTGGGACGTCAGTAATTAGGTCAGTGAGACTACCCAGACGCGTCATCACCGATGGCTTGGCGGAAGTCCTCGAGAAAAAGCTTTCCGTGTTCCTAACTTACAATGCTAAACGGAATGGACGGAAAACAGGCTTAGATCGCCAAATTTGGTTGGTGGTACCGTTATCCTGTTTGCTGTAGGCTCAACCGTTAGCGCAGCATAAACAAAAAATGACTATTCAAGAATTTAAACGATTAAGGGAGGAAGGAATTTATAGGCGTTTAAATTCCAACTTTGCATCTTCAATAGAGGTAGTTCCAAAACCTGAAATGGGGACATTGGAGGTTTGCCGTAATTATTGTCCATTAAATTCGGTAAAAAATATGTGACTCTAATCCTCCACCGAACCAGAATAACATTCTCAAGGAATATAATGGGATATGAGGTTTAAAATACTTTAGATCTGCAAAAGCGTATTATGAAGTATCTAAAGAGGTAGAATCTATACAACTCACGCAAAACGATTTTCAGGAGGTGGATCTTATGAATTCTGTAAGCAATTTGCTTTGAAGAATGCAAGTCAGATATTCCAGCGTCTGACGAAGGAAATTCTTTAAGATTGTCCACTTGCTAGGGCATATGTACGACATTACTTTATGTAGTCAATCTAGAGAGGAACACCGAGAGCACATGGACACCGTGTTATCTAAGCTGGAACTTTATGGGCTGGTATTCAAACCAGAAAAGAGTAAGATTGATTGCTCAATTTTTAAATTTCTTAGAAACTCCAATTCCAAGGAGGGAATTAAACCATTAGCAGATAAGGCTGAAGAGATCAAAGATGAGCCAGAACCCAGAGATGTTTGCCAGCTGCGTAGATATTTTGTGGATGATTTACTACTACAGTTGCTTTATAACAGGTTTAGTTAGAGTTTTAGTGTCGTTAACTCGACATTTAGTTCGAGAACAGAGAACGATCAAGAAGTCTTGGTCTATCAATTTTAGCCAAGACGACAAGGAGAAATTGCAGAGGGCCAAGGTCCTGTTAAGCCAAATCACTAGATTAGCAACTTTGGATTAGTTTAGGCAATTTGAGATGGTCACAGATAATTCCAATGTAGCCATAGGGGTAGTGCCACATCAGAGATATAATAATATTGTTAATCCAACAAGATTTTATAGTAGGCAACTTCACGAATGTGCCAAGCAATATGACAGGCTCTGGAAGGAGTTACTAGTAGTTTATGCTGCAGGTCTGCATTTAGAGCACTACCTGAATGAACAACATAACACGATATTGACTGATCGTCAACAGTTGATAAGTATCCTATGTAAGACAAACAGACTTGATTATTAAACAAACAGAAGTTGCGCGGTGGAAAAGACAATTCATCCAGTTGATCGGTTTCGTCTTTAGTCGGAACTCATTACGTACTGTCCATAATTTGAGGTGGACAGGTTTCTGAACCACTAAGCCACATTGCCGCACAATCCACAGAGTTTTCAGTTATATACTAAATAATGTCTCTTGGTTAGCCTTTCTATTAGGTAGAGCATATATAGTATCCCTTTAGCCATAAATTTCCAACTACCAATCCCCAATCTGTCATTATATAACAGACACCAAATTATATTGGGATGTGGTATTGAAATGAACATTTATATATTTAAATGAACATTGGTTGCGCGGGCGGAGGTAACAATTACTTCTAACCAAGGTTGCGATACGCCCTCCCTAAAGGAAAGGTTAACCAAGAGACATTAGTTAGTATATAACTGAAAAGTCTGTGGAGTCTGCGGTGGGGTGGCTCATTGGTTAGAGCACCAGATTCCAAAGCCGACTGCCCAGGTGCGAGCCCTATTTGCCGCAAATTCTGGACAGTACGTGATGAGTTCCTAATAGGAACTAAACCGGTCTAATGGATGAATTGCCTTCTCCACGTCATACAATACTTAGTTTATACTGACAAATAAATGTACATAAATGGTCAGGTGTTTATATCACGATCGCAAACTTGATTAAAGTTAATAGGCTTCATTATTCATGGCGGGTGAATTCACAAATAGCCCGTCGGGCAGAATTTGACTTCACCAATCCTCGTGTCTCAGTAAAAGCGAATTTGGTGCCAGGCAATCTCAACGGATCAAACGTATCAGACGTATATATGATTCGGTTGGAGTCACTCGTCAACTCTGTTGCATTTTCTTATTATTTTGCACAACAATTAATGGGAGCGATCCTTTTGTTATAGATCCTTTAGTTTGCCAACAAAGTAATCACGTATTCACGCAAGATGTTAGAAGATAACTGGTTAATATGTGAAATCTCCAGGAGACAAACTGGACCATATTTACTGTTAGAATTAATATATTAATTAATTCTACAGCTGCATGAATTTTGTCATCCGTTAATTAAGGCAACTATCAGGATGGTCACTGATAGATATGTATGGCCTAAGATGTCGAAAGACATAAGGACATGTGCCCGGTGTCAAACTTGTAAAGTTTGGCGTCATACTAAAACCCAAGTTAGAAATTTTGGTATACCAGTGGATTCCTGCATGTACACATCAATATAGTAGAAATGTACGAAATCTCTGTACAGAGGTATTTACTTACTATGGTTGATCGTTTCAGTCATCGGTTTGAAGTAGCAATCCTTAAGGATATGACAGCTCAGGAAGTCTTACTTATATTCTTGTGTAATTTGGTGTCAAGGCATGGTGTACCGGTAACTATAACTGGTGATAGTGGTACTCAGTTTATGTCTGAACTATTTAGCAGATCATTGAATGTCCTGGTAACAGAAGTAATACACACATGCATGTAATCCAAGTGCTAATGGGATGGTTGAAATGGATCTGAAGGCTGCTAAACGATGCACTGGAGTGTCTAGTTTGATACATGAGTTGCCCATAGTTTTGCTTGCAAGACAAAACATATACAGAGCAAAATTAAGAACATTCATAGTTGAGCTTGTTTACGAAGAGCCATTGAGATTACCTGTAGATCTTCAAAAGACACTCCAAGTTGTCTCAATTGGGTCTCTAGTTCAGTAGATTGGTTGGTAGGAGCACTGAGAGATAGAAGGCGTTGTTAAGCTCCAGCCAAGACTGGAAGTGCAAGATTTAAATGCTATATGTGCTCAGATTTAAAGCTGTCATCACGTGTATTCATGACTAACGAGAACATTCAAATTCAATCATATGACTGATAAAAAAGCACTTATAGAATGAATGGCCCCGAAGAGTGTGTAACATAATTGCTGCATTCCACAGTTTACCTGGACGGAGGAGAAGACAGAGGAACAATACCAATCAAAGACTCAAGTAGCTGAGGCGATTTCACATGAAGATTTATGAAAAATAAGAAGAGCCAGATAAATGAGAAAAGAAAGTGAAGATTATAACCATAACAACTGCAAAAATAGATCAACGAAATAGGAATGTGAAACCTAGTGAATTACCAGCACGAAATATTGATACTCGTTCTGGAAGAGTCTTCAAGAAATCGAAGAGTGATGACTTCGTAATGTTAGAGTAAATATCTTAAACATAAGTGTGTATGAGGAGGTCAATTAGCTTATGAGATATTAGCAAACTCCTCATATAAAAATTAAAAAAAAAACTTTTTTTATTTTTGAATATTTAATGTTACCGCTTGTTTTAAAAACGTAGTTGTTTTTAAAAAATATCGGAATATTTTTTGGAATTTACTTTGTGCAAATTTTCGATGATTTTGATTTGTCTTTGGTGGTTTATTAGTCAGTGTTCTTAATATTTTGAATTGCGTGGTACGTATACTGCATGTTCCTGACTTAACATAATTTTTTTCCTGAAAAACTTTAAACAAAGCGACATTTTGACAATAAATTTTTGATATAGATATTAAGGAAAGGATCTCAAATTCGCTTCAGGTAATAATCGTGGATATTCTGTTTTTAAAGTTTTCACTTCCGGACAGGCAAGTTGTAACACTCACGGGGATGGTGAGCATACGCACTTTGATGTAATAAATTTATTGTAGTACATCTTATTTTAACATAATGGATAACAGTAATAATAGTGAGGATACAGAGCAATTGACCAAAAGATTTAAAAAAGTGAAATTAATGAAGAGTTTAATTGATTTAAATTAGATGATCTTTTCAAATATAGTGAATATCCGAGCCTGCTGTCTCAGGAGATCTACTATGGTAGTGGCTCAAGGACATCTACGATTCGAAATCTTCCAAACCATTCGTACTAACCACTGGAAATGAAATTCCATTAAATTTTGGCTGTTTAAATTTTCATTACTTCATTTCCTTCTTTAGAAATCGGAAAATACACAATGCACTAAACACAAGACCCTGTTTAAGCAAACTGCTAAACGTTAAAAGGATTTACCGGTAAGCGTTATGTCTTTGTTCCAAATAGCATTAGCCGACATTGGTATTATGGAGAAATCATAATTCAGTTCTTTAAATCAAGTTTGTGAGCTTAAAGTAAACACCAATCCCATTGATTTTAACCAGTCGTCGAACAACATAACAAAACTACTGCCAGTCGCAACGCACTGACGCGTTCCAACCTTCCATTATCATCAACATAGTACGACGGCAAACTGACTAGCGAGGATCAAACCGCATTGCATATATATGGAAAGCAAAATTAGATATGCGGCTCATACCTCAAGAAGTCTTGCATACATTTTACTTGACTGGAAATGTCGGTTACACAATTTCTATGCAGTCAGGAACATTAGCTAGTATGTATTAGGTGTTGCGAACCTAGTAACAAATTAGTTCAGTTGTGACCAGAAGGAAAAACCAAAGACAGCATGAACGGAAAGTATAATCTCATGCACATTCGTTTCGTGCTTACTGGCGACTCATCAGTAGGAGCCGGTATTACGCCCTTTAACCACTATATATTTAGGTGAGGAATGTGGGATAATAGGACGGTACAATCTCCTAGACGAATGTGTAAACCTGCAGTAGAGTAGCTAACATCGTATAGTCTCGACAATGCGACTTCAACGCTAACTCACTCTATATAATATATATACCGAGTCTGTAAAGGATACTAACACTATGACTATTGTGTTAGTAACCGATACCAACATTATAGTACCGAAAAGGTACATGGTACTAACACTATGGTTTCCAAGTCGGTACATGGTACTAACATGATGGATATCAATGTATGCTATAGTACACCGAAATTGAGAATTACAACTATTTCTGAACACCTGTTACTCCAGTAAATCCATACACTCTGGCCTTGATCGATATCAGTTATCACATTTCGCGGTAAGCATGACATCATTAAATTCAATATATAACAGTTAAATACTGTTTGTTGCGGAGAACTAATATATATGCAAGTATGTATTAGGTGTTGCGAACCTAGTAACAAATTAGTTCAGTTGTGACCAGAAGGATAAACCAAAGCAGCATGAACGGAAAGTATAATCTCATGCACATTCGTTTCGTTCTGGTCACAACTGAACTAATTTGTTACTAGGTTCGCAACACCTAATACATACTTGCATATATATTAGTTCTCCGCAACAAACAGTATTTAACTGTTATATATTGAATTTAATGATGTCATGCTTACCGCGAAATGTGATAACTGATATCGATCAAGGCCAGAGTGTATGGATTTACTGGAGTAACAGGTGTTCGGAAATAGTTGTAATTCTCAATTTCGGTGTACTATAGCATACATTGATATCCATCATGTTAGTACCATGTACCGACTTGGAAACCATAGTGTTAGTACCATGTACCTTTTCGGTACTATAATGTTGGTATCGGTTACTAACACAATAGTCATAGTGTTAGTATCCTTTACAGACTCGGTATATATATTATATAGAGTGAGTTAGCGTTGAAGTCGCATTGTCGAGACTATGCGATGTTAGCTACTCTACTGCAGGTTTACACATTCGTCTAGGAGATTGTATCGTCCTATTATCCAACATTCCTCACCCAAATATATAGTGGTTAAAGGGCGTAATACCGGCTCCTACTGATGAGTCGCCAGTAAGCACGAAACGAATGTGCATGAGATTATACTTTCCGTTCATGCTGTCTTTGGTTTATCCTTCTGGTCACAACTGAACTAATTTGTTACTAGGTTCGCAACACCTAATACATACTTGCATATATATTAGTTCTCCGCAACAAACAATATTTTACTTTTATATATCGAACATTAGCTGTTTGTAGCTTTCGCCAATATATATATATATATATATATATATATATATATATATAGTAGACAATACAATTTAACAATAATTGTTTGCGCGGGTGGTGGTAACAATTCTTTAAATCAAGTTTGCGAGCTTGAAGAAAACACCAATCCCATTGTATTTAACCAATCTTCGAACAACATTAAAAAAATCTACCGCCAGTCGTAACACACTAACGCGTTTCAGTTAATGGAAGGCCTGTTGAATTGAAATAGTTTCAATTAGCCTTCCTTCGTACATAATCTTATTTACTCGGGTGGATTAGGATATTTAAGCAGCTTCAGACATATTTTGGCGTAAAAAATATTTCTGGGTATTTTTCATTGCTTTACGACTGCGAAACGTGCTATTCATCCTAATATCATGTTCACCGACATGATTTACATATTTTTTCATCAACCGCACAATTAGTGATTGCAAATTATTAATTTTTGGCGTATGTGACTAAGGCCCAGTAGTATTATGAATATGAACTACCTGTGAAATTTCTTTAAATCAAGTTTGCTAGCCTGAAATAAACATCAAACTCATTGTTTCTATTAATTGAATCAAGGTGGCGATCATGATATTAACACCTAACCCGTTATGTGATTACATTTGTCAATATAAACCAAGCATTGTATAGTGTAGAAAAGTCAATTCATCCGATAGACCAGTTGCGACCTTATATGGAAATCATCACGTATTGTCCAGACTTTGCCGCGGACAGAGCTCGAACCTGGGCCTGTCTGCTTTGAAATCTGTTGTTCTAACCACTGAGCCACCTTGTCCCTCGTCGCATCTAACCTGTGAACAACATAGAATAACTACCTTCAGTCATTCAGATCTATCGGTGTCATTATCCGCGTCTAGAATTTGCTAAACTATATGTTCGCAGCAGTTTGATTATCTTCAAATGTTTTCCTACGTAATGTTCTAACGATCGAAGAAAGTCGAAACATGATAGTACGTGTAATTGGAATTATTGTTGTTATTATGTGGGAATAGTTAAAATGTATGTATTGGTAGGTATATCAGGGTCGCAAAAGTGATTTAAATAATTGATTCATTTAAATACGTTGAACGGCTTACCTCTTTTTCCAAAGGTGCCAGAAGATGGCCCATTCATAATCTGTTGAGCATCCTTTAATTCATGTGAATTGCAGGTTGCAACTTTACTTTCGAATATGTTCTTTTCCTGTCCTGAGAGTTCAGCCAAACACGACAATTCCTTCAGTGCTCTTATTTTCTTGCAATTTTGAGAGTTCCCGTTACTTTCTCTTTTAGTCCGCCTAACTTTATTCACTAATTGATTTAAACTCTCTCGTCCTTGTTGTTGAGCTGTTGCTTTTCTAGCAACATTAGTGTCTTCGCATTGTCGGAATTTTTTATACTTTTGACGCTCTAATATGTACCCATCTCCTATGGCAAGTTCATCACCGCAAATGGAGTTGAGGCATTCATCTGCTAATGAGCTGCTTTGAGATTCTTGACAAGCATCCTCATTTGCATTTGTAAACGGACTAATATCACCTCCATTACTTTTCGCCAGTTGAAAACCTCTATTTTTTATTTTATCCAAATACTGATGTTTGCCATTTCGTGCAGAGCTTGAATCAATACTTTTTTTGTCAAGCAAACTTCCCTGTTTTATTTGTTCTGAATTGTGGAACCAATTTGCATCCCCATCAAGGGAGCAATTTATGCTAGCGATAGCAATTTTCTTGTTGACATTATTGTAATAAGAAGGAAATGTATTATTAGTTGATTTAGTCTGATCTACTTCGATACATTTGTCCGAGACAAAAGCATTATCATTATAATAGGTGTTCCCTTGAACACTAGAATTACTAATATAATTTATATAATCACTAGTTTCATTTTCAATAGCTACAAATGTATTATTTTTATCGATTGTTTGTGAAACTTTTCCCGTTTCAGTCGTTGTGGTGATTTTTCTTGTTACTTCTAAAATTGGTGTCTTCAAATTCGTACTGTTCGAGCTAGAAGCAAACATAGTTTTATGTTTTACACAATCCAACTCAGGGTCAACTAATGGCGAAGATTGGGAGGAGGACCGCTCAACAGCCGAAAACTGTCCAACATTTGAACTGTTGGAAGTAATGTTAAACCTGTTTTTTGTTAGAGAAATTGCATCAGCCTCAGAGTTCACAGTGTCGAACTTAAACGAGGATTCTAGCTCACCTGTGTTGTTGGTAGGTAATGAACTTATTTGAAAAGTACAATGTCGACCTGGTAGATTGTTAAAGTTGGCATCATAGCTGGAGGGTTGACGTGGAAGGGGTGTGGAAAATGACGGCTCTCTTGAACCACTGGTAATCGATTGATTTACTTCACTAGAAAAAGTTGCACTTGACTCCAGACGAGCAACTGTTGAGAGCATGCTTGACAAAATAAATTTTTTTTGCTTTTTATTATTGAAATGCATTAACTTCACTGAAACGTAGTTAAGGTTTTGCCAAACTGATCATATATCGCTGTTCCACATAAAGTTTAATTACTCCCATTGACCGTATTAAGTGGTAAATACGAATTGAATTAGTCATTATTGGTCAAATGACATAGATAGCATGAATTAGAACAAAGTCGAATTAGTAATTCCTTAGAACAAATAAATCCGTTCAATTTGACTCATTTACATATTTGCACAATATTCTGCAGAACGCGTTAATAGAATAAAACAATAAGATTGCGTTCCTCCTCGTTATTCGTAACATGACGATGAAATCAATCCTGATGCGCTTCAAATGATGAATAGCACTCAATTTCTTTCAAGTTGAAACGGTGCATCATCCATATTGAATCAATATCTCATTTTATTTCTTTCTCAACCTTTTTGTAGCCACAAAATCGTTTACTCGCGAATTATCGTTATCAGGTGAAATATTTTCACATGCATTTTACTGTTTTCTCGATGGTTACCAGCGTAATCATTCTGTCGTTTGGTAAATTTTCCTCTATCCTTAATATATATATATATATATATATATATATATATCTATATATATATGTGTGTGTGTGTGTGTGTGTGTTTGTATATAGGCAGAATAATAAGTTCTGTGGGGTTTGCGTGCGGATGCACAAATTATTGGAGAGCTAATGCGTATATTTCAAAGTAAAGGTTTGGCAGTGTACGCCAGCTTCCGATATTTTCCGTATGAAGATATTAATGCACATACAAAAGTGTTTGACCCAGTTAAAATTAAAAATTCCTGGAAGACTATCAACATAAAAAGCACTGGAGATCACGCAATCACCGAATTGAACTCACGAAATTTACTTCCCCTCCGCTAAAGATAGATAAATACTTCGAGTAAAATCACTCAGTTAGGCGAAAGACTAAACGGATACAGCTGACAAATTTGACAGCAATATCAACGTACAATAATACTGATTGAGACTAGTGTCTGAATAGTTTACCCTGTCTCATTCCAGATAACCAGTCACAGCTCTTATTTCTTTTCTCCTTCTTCCTTTTCGTGCAGATGTGAATTTGTCTTTGACTTTTTTTTCTTTGATACTTTAATCTTATTTTGGAATTTGTTCAAACGCCCATTCATGTTGTGTGTTTTTATCTTGTCTACTAATCTTAACTGTTTACCTGTCGCAGTATTCGCAGTCTCACCTCTCGTGATTTCGAGAGAACAGCGGCTAATCGAACGACTGGAATTTGGCTCCTGAATTCGAATTTGATAAAATAAGGCATAAAAACTGAATTTGGCTTCTCCTGCACGTTATGTTCACCTTTTTTAAAGTTATTTGTTGCGCCTTTCCATCACTGACACATTGTTGATTTTACGCATAATGCTGTACACTTGTAAATCATTTTCTGCCAGCGACTGGAGCTATTTAACTGCTGTTAAATGACACGTTTTCTGACTTCACAGAAAATCCTCAGCCTTGATGCTAGAGTATACAAATTAGAGTAGTTCGTATTTCACAAATCTGAAGGAACACTTTGATTATAATGGTGGAAGAATGGCTGTTCTCATCCCCAACTATTATTTAATTAGTCCGTACGAAACTATACACTTAAGTAGTCATATTCCGACACAAATAATAACTCGCGTACTTTGAAAATGAAAGTCCAACTAAAAATATTACAAAATTAAAAGCGAGATAGCATATCCAATGCCGCAAGTAGAGTCATGTGCAAATCAGAACAATTTCGGTCGACGACAATCACAAGTTCAAATTCATCAAGGTGTGCCCGAACTCCCAGGCTCGAACACTAAATCAAACTGGCACATGCACAATGAGAAACGCCAAATGAGCTGTCCAAACGCCCGCCCAGTCAGATACGAAATCGTGTGCGCGTTTGACGGTGTGGTAAATGCCTCTGTCGCGTGAACACGTGCTTCTTCATTTCAATGGACTGCCTAAGTCATCATAATACTCATGTTGCATTGTTATTAAAATATTTCAGGTTGGTAGCAATACGTATTACAAGGTGTTATTCATGAGTCTTGCGCTTAATGCATCAATTGTGAATGACTCTTGCGTATCGGCCTGTGCTAGTTGTCGTTAACGCCGGTGTCCATTACGATTTTAGTGATACTTTCCACGATGTCATTAGCAAGGGTGGAGTTCGACTAGTTAGAAAAGTGGTCTATTCACGACCTATATTGCTCCTCGTTTTGTTTCTACCGCTACAGTTAAAAATTTAATAAAGCTAAACAATAGGCTAAAAACATGATAATGCATTATTTTAAGCAGAAGATTGCATAGCAGACTCCGAGTTAAACTATTTAAGTACAAAGCATTTCTGTTTAAGCAGATAGACTAGAGAACTCTATTTTTCTGTGTTTTCGCCCTTTTGCAGTCCAGTTTCCATTATGCTGGCTACTTCTCAAGTAGGGTGACAATAAATAAATACGAATATATACATACACACACATACACGAACGCAGACACGCGTACAAACACGCAAGGCAACGCACACATAAACGGGAAATTTTGCTCGTTGTTTTATTAGTCTTATTCTGCTCTCCCCTCTCTGTGGAATTACTCCGCTGAAGCAGCAAGTTTTAAAGTTAGCCGATTTTACTTCAGCCTGACGAGTAAATCGCAATTGTTACCATAATAGCTTTGAGGCTAATACATTCACCGTTACACCTGCTATGTTATATGGGATATAAAGTATTGCTTTATTTGTATATCTTTCGTTAAATAAAAGTAGCAATAATAATTAATGGTTGCAAAATGAGCACTTTTAGAAATATTATTAGTAGCAATAAAAGCAGCAGTAGTAGTCGCAAGATGAGGAGGCGGAGTAGCAGTAGTGGTAGTATTAGTATTAGAGGGAGTAATGTAAGTAGTATTAGCAGTTTCTCTATAAGAATTGGCAGTGGCAATAGTAATAGTAGTAGTATTAGAAGGGTAGTATTAGTAGTTGAAGTAGTATTAGTACTAATAGCAGTTGTATAAGTAGAATTATAAGTAGTAGTAGTAGTATTGGTAGTAGTAGTATTAGTAGTAGTATTAGTAGAGGTAGAGGTAGTAGTAACGTTTAATTACTTTTTTTGAGAATAATAGGCATACCAATGTATAGACACAGAGAATGTCTTGTTTAGAAGACTAATAGCGTAAATGAACAATTTGTTTTCGGCAAGTGCTCAAGCATTGTGAGTCTATTCTTTTATTTGTTTGTATCAAGAAACTCACTTTTGTGTGCATGCTTGTATTTACAAGCATACGACCAGTCGAGCATTGCACACAAAATTTCCCAACCAATTTAGTAGATGAACGGTCATCTGAACTAGCTAAACATGTATGAATAGATTGATCGACAGATAGAGAGGACAACGACGAAATTATTATTCCATCGCGCGATGCAGCTAAATTTTGGAATAATTCTTTAAAAAGAAAATCACTTGTTAAAAATGAGAAAACCAGAGCATATTTAAGCATTGTCACAACGTGTCCATGGGGAAATCCAAAACACTAAACTGCCGTAGCAACAATTTTTGAATACTCAGCTTTTATTTAGGCCTGGTTGCAGAGATATAATACACGAATATAAGCAATAGGCCTGACGCGCCATGCAACGAATTATGTCATATATGTCAAGCACGATTTGCCAAATTTAGCATGAGATTCAAATAAAGTCTTTAGCATTGCTACCTCAAAGCCAACTGACTACATCTAACAGACAGAAAATCTGCAAATAGCACCAATGCAATGATTTTTGAGACAGGCTATTTTTCACGCAAATTGAAAATGAGAACCAAATCTGAAAAACTGCTGCCACAGCAAAGCTATATGCTCGGGCTTCGATGGGCATCACTTGTCACATTTCGTGGTTACCATGACATAATTCAATGGTAAATGTTGAAATTATATATTTTTGTTATTATGAATTATGTTTTGTGTTCTACGTAACTACTAACAAATTATTTCTAATAGGAACAAAAGGTTATACAAAATTCAGCAGGTATAAAGCATAACGTCATGTACTTATGCAATTCTTGCTTACTGGTCACTCATCAGAAGGAGCTGGCACCCCGAAACAAATCAATGTATATTTAGTTAAGAAATTTGGTCCAGTTGGAGGATACAATCAACTATACGCAAGTAAACTTAATTTGAATTGTTTGTCAATGCGTCATCAATACCAACTCACTTATATATATATATATATATATATATATATATATATATATATATATATATATATATGTATATATATATAATAAAACATATCTTTAAAGAAAACCTGACATCGTGGATTTCGAGACTGAGATTAGAATCTAGTCTAGGCACCTGCTATCCTGGCAAAATCTGGCCTCGATCGTCATCAGTTATTAAATTTTTCTGGGAATCATGATATCATCCAGTAAATCATAAAATTTATCAATTTTGGTTGTCTAGAACAAACATACACACCATTATGTATAATTATCTGCACATCTAATTGCGCCATATATACTTCTATTTGGGATAGTAGGATATGCGAAATTCAGAGTGAACAGGGTTTGTTATCTGATGTATGCATAGGTTTCATGTATAGCAGTTACTAGTCAAGAAATGTAGGTTTTGTCGTCTTAAATACATTACAGATTTTTCAAGATATTGTGCAAAGTTGAAAGTTGCAATCTCCTATACTAGCAGAATTAACTTCAGATAAAATTATACAACAGTTACCTACTTTTTGTTGCAGAGCCAATACATATGCAATTGTGCGCCTAGTAATAAACTAGTTCAAATATGAGCAGAAGGATAAATCAAAGACTGCATGAGCCGAACGAATAATCCCATGTGCACATAAGTATCGTGCTTACTGACGACGCATCCGTAGGAACCGGTATTGTGCCTTATACCCAAAATATTTTTTGGTGAGTAATGTTGGAAAATTTTACGGCACAATTTCTTTTACGAATTAGTAAACCTGCGGTAGTGAAGCTAAATTCATTTGAAGTCCTCGCCAATAGAATTTTAAGTCACACACAATATATATGTATATATATATATATATATATATATATATATATATATATATATATGTGTACGAAGTCTGTAAAGGTCTCCAACACATGGCTGTATTGTCAGTAACTGACATCGACACATATGACTGTAAAGGTACATGGTACCAAAAACCGATTTCAGGTTATGTCAAGATTCACCAAAATTAAAAATCATAACTACTTCTAAACAGATTTGTTTTTAGCAATTATCGATATCAGTTATCAAATTTTTCAGCATTTATGACATCAATTGTTTAAAAATACAACAGTTTGCACGTTATGCCAACACCTAATACATAATTGCATATATATTAGCTCTCCGCACCAAACAGTATTTAACTGTTATATATTGAATTCAATGATGTCATGCTTACCGCGAAATGTGATAACTGATATCGATCAAGGCCAGAGTGTATGGATTTACTGGAGTAACAGGTGTTCAGAAATAGTTGTAATTCTCAATTTCGGTGAACTATAGCATAAATTGATATCCATCATGTTGGTACCATGTACCGACTCGGAAACCATAGTGTTAGTACTATGTACCTTTTCGGTACAATAATGTTGATATCGGTTAATAACACAATAGCCATAGTGTTAGTATCCTTTACAGACTCGGTATACATATTATATAGAGTGAGTTAGCGTGGAAGTCGCATTTTCGAGACTTTATATGATGTTAGCTTCACTACTATAGGTTTACACATTCGTCTAGGAGATTGTACCGTCCTATTATCCCACATTCCTCATCCAAATATATAGTGGTTAAAGGGCGTAATACCGGCTCCTACTGATGAGTCGCCAGTAAGCACGAAACGAATGTGCATGAGATTATACTTTCCGTTCATGCTGTCTTTGGTGTATCCTTCTGGTCACAACAGAACTAATTTGTTACTAGGTTCGCAACACCTAATACATACTTGCCATAGAGTAGATTGCATAAATGTTAACTCTTCGCAACGATGAATGTAGGAATAAAAAACTTTTAATTACAAGATAATTAAGAAGGTATTCAGAAAACTTTGATTGACTATACTAAATTGTCACGGTTACATAATACCCGCTTTGTTGTGTCGATTTTGAACCTGCAGCGTAACTATCACCTCTAACTGCAAGTTGTTTTCAGTCCATTTATTCTTAGTACATTGACTTTATTACAGATATTCGTGGGGAGTTTTGCCCCTTCTTTACTAGGATATTCTTCAGACTCATTATAACTCGCAGCACAACTTAAATATATAAGGCAATAGCGGTAATCTTGTTCTAACTGACCAAAATATAAGTCGTACCTGTCCAAATCGGATTTATTAATATAATTCACTGGTTAGAAGCGATTTCAATAAATCAAACTTGACCAGAAATTTGCAAGTAAAAACTTTCTGGGAGTCCACTGGAACTACCAAGCCCTATGTATGCTTTGTAATATTTCTTATTTTTGAAATTCTAGACAGGTATGCATTTGGGGAATTTTTAAAGTGGATTGCTCCTCATCTATTAACACAAATTAATTATTCTTTCTACTTCTCCAGTAAATCAGCTGGTAAGATGGAGCCTAAACGCCACAAAGAATTCATTATTTTGTGTTTTTAAACCTGTATCGGGTAATAATATTTATTGTAGTTGACGACTAACTGTCCAACAAACATTGTCGTTTTATGTGAAAAAAATTGAAACAGATTTAATTTAGCTCTAGAATTGGAGTCCTGCATTTTTTTACAGACAATGATGTAGTTCTTAACTTTTTCCGTGTTCTTTGCGAAGCTTACGTCATATGGTCTCGACAATGCAACTTCAAAGTTAACTCACACATAATATATATATATATATATATACTAAGTCTGTAAAGGGTACAACACTATGGCTGTCGTATCAATACCTTTTCAGCAACCATAGTATTGGTATCTGACACTGACATAACATCTTTAGCGTTGGTACCATTTACAGGCGTGGTATATATATATAAATATAATATATATAGTGTCCATTTTCAAGACTTCAGTTAGCATCACTACTGCATGTTTACACATTCATATAGAGATCGAATCGTCCCAATTTCCCAGAGGAAGTACCGGCACCTACACAAGTAAGTACGAACAAGTGGTCACAGAGATTATACGTTCCATTCAGACTGATTATAATTATCCTTTTAGTCCTATTTGAACATTTTTTAATAGGTGTGCAACAATTAATACACAATTGCATATATTTATATATATATGGCGAAGCCTACAAACAGTTAATGTTCGTGACTGCATAGAAATCGTGCATCCGACATTTCCAGTCAAGTTCAATGTATGCAAAACTGCTAGAGGTGAGAGCCGCATATCTAAATTTGCTTTCCATATATATTCAATGCGGTTTGATCCTCGATAGTCAGTTTGCCGTCGTACTCTGATGATGATCATGGAAGGTCGAAACGCGTCAGTGCGTTGCGTCTGGCGGTAGTTTTGCTATGTAGCTCGACGACTGGTAAAATTAAATGGGATTTGTATTTGCGTCAAGCTCGCAAACTTTATTTAAAGAAATGCTACCACCACGCGAACAATCAATGATTGTTTAATTGTATTGTCTATGTACATATATATATATGGTTTAAAGAATGGTTTATCTTTTCCCACATTCCTCCCTCAATTATACAGTGGGTATATGGCGTAATACTGGATCCTAATGATCAGTCGCCAGTAAACACGAAACGAATGTGCACGAGATTATAATTTTTGTTTATGCTGTCTTTGGTTTATCCTTCTGTTCTTATTTGAACTTATATTTTACTAAGTGCACAACACCTAATACATAATTGTAGAAAGGTTTCATTTCAACGAAATTATACATACCATGGCTCAGGTCGACTTCACTCATCGTATCATGAATTTCTTTTTGCCAAGCTGACTTTACGTTTGCTCATATGCGCACACGTATATGAGATTTCACAATCAATCTGTTCAACATTACTTACCAAATTTTAAATGGGCATAGGACGTAGTGGTCACACCATCTTATGAGTCGACAGTTAACACGAAATATATGCCTACATAAGATTGCATCTTTTGTTTATGCAGAATTCGACAAATCTATCTTGTTCTACATGAGTAATTTTGTTACAGGATGCAGGAGATTATACGCAACATTCCTGCTGTCTTTGGTTTATACTTCTGGTTATATTTGAACTAATTTGTTATTAGGTGCGCAACACCTAATACACAATTGCATATATGCTAGGTCTTCGCATCTAACGGTATCTAACCTCTACATATTGAATTGAATGATGTCATCAATATCGCGATTTATACTTACTGATATCGATCAAAGCCAGAGTGTATGGATTTGTTGAAGAAACAAATATTCAGTAATAGTTGTAATTCTCAATTTTGGTGAAATTTATCATGCATTGAAATACACCGTGTTGTTCCCATGTACCTATTTGGTAACCATAGTGTTAGTACCATGTATAATTTCGGCAACAATAATGTTGGTATCATGCACTGACACGACAGCCATATTATTAGTACTCTTTAGAGGTTTCGGAAATTTATATTATATATATATATATATATATATATATATATATATATATATATATATATAGTAGTGAGTTGGCTTTGAAATCTCATTGTACAAGACATTTTATGTAATTAGCTCCACTACTGTAGGTTTTCACATTCGTATAGGAGATCGTACCGTCCAATTGTTTCATATTTCTCACCAAAATTTGTGGCACACATAGGGCTTAATACCGGCGCCTACTGAAACACGAAAGGAATGTGCACGAGTTTCTACGTTCCCATCATGCTTCTTTTGGTCTATATTTCTAGTCATGTTTAAACTAATTCGTGTTTAGTTGCGCATCACCTAATATAAAATTTTTACAGTGGGAATTTAACTGCATAAGTTTCATCAAATAATATTTCGGAGTACCTTAGTTATGCAATTAAATTTCAATAACGTTATCCTTGTTTTCACTAAAACATAATTGTTCACATTTCTTCCTTTCTTCGGAAAATTTTCTTGTCTCCATGTTTGGCATCTTCCTATATTTACTTTATAGAATGTAATGAGTTGTGGACCTGAAACCGAACCCGAAATGTAGACCCGAAAAAATATCAACAAAGAACAATCACATATTGATCAAAATAAGAATCAGAAAATTTTGCGATACCAAGTATTGCAACAATATATTTTTTAAATCATTCGAAACATTTTAGAGAGCTTGGGAGCTTTAAAAAGTTGTCTGGAAGATCAGTGCGCGTTTCATTTGGCGTCAATTTTAGAAAAAACAATTTTTCTTATAATTGACAAAATCTGAAAAGTTAATAGAAAAATCGCTTTATAAGCATCGTCGACAGACAAATTATAATTGTGCATTAGCTGTTGCTCACCTAGAACAAATTTGTTCGTATATGACCAGAATGATATACCATAGTCAGCACGAACGGAAGGTATAATCTCATGTGCACATTCATTTCGTATTTACTGGTGACGCATCAGTTGGAGCCCGTATTACGCCCCATACACACTATTTATTTTGTCTATGAATGTGGGATAATTGGACGGTTCAATCTCCTATACGAATGTGTATATGAGCAGTTGTGGACTTAAAGTTATTTAATGCTTTCCACAATGTGACTTCAGGATCAACTGACTATATATAATATATGCCGAGCCAGTAAAGAGTACCAACACTATGGTTGTTGAGTCACTACCCGATACTAACACTATGGTTGTTGAATATGTACATGATACCAACACTATGGTTGCGGAATCGGTACATGGCACCAGTACTATGGATGCCGAGTCGGTACATGGTACCAACATTATGGTTGTCCAGTCGATACATGGTACCAACGCTATGGTTTCCGAGTCAGTACACGATAATAACACATTTTAAAAATTATTGTCATTTGATTCTCATTAAAAAAGAAGAGGGCATCTGCAACTTCCTGTGACATTAAAGCTAAAATGTTTCCATTATAGATAATGTATTCTGACATAGCGACTTGCCACGTGGTATGGGCGTTACGAGTGTTAATGTGGTAAATTTATATACGACCATCTACTCCCTTTTATAGGCCACATATAAGGTCGAGCGGAGTCAAGATCAAGAAGACTATTTATGATGATTGCCCTTCAGTTAAATAAAAAGACCATATAACAAGATATGAATTTAATAAATAAAGTTACAATTTAATCTATACATCAATTAATATACTTTTTTTAAATAGAAAACTGTCCACGTAAAATTGCACACACATAATATATATATATATATATATATATATATATATATATATATATATATTGATAGTTTCTAATTTCACCATTTTTAAAAATGTAAGTTCTTATATATATATATATATATATATATATATATATATATATATATCAGTCTGCAATGATCAACAAAGAAGAAATGCACCAATGCACAGCTTTGTATGTAGAGCTACGATTACCTCCCAGTAGTGCCAGCGCTTGGATAGCTCTTGTTTGCTTGCACAGCGTTGGACAGCGTCGATATTTTATACTACATCGAAATACGCAAGAATACAAATACACGTAGATTTAATTCATATTGAAATTCTTTTTGTTGTCAATTCGCTTTTTTCATAGGACAAATATATTTTGCTATAGACACACACTGTTTATACTTTGCACAAACAGAGTTGTTATGTACTCCGGTTATTGTAACTTAATTGTTCTACTGAATCTGCCTAAAAAAATAATATATTGTGTATGAGAATTAATACCGGCTCCTACTATTGAGTATGAAACGGATGTACACATTATATTATACCTACCGTTCATGCTAACTTCTGTTTATCCGTCTGGTTATTTTTGAACGAATTTGTTACAAAGGTGCGCAACATCTAATACAAAATTAAATATATATTAGATATCCACCACAAGAATTATCTAATATGAACGACATGCATGTTTCGCCTAATAATCTTTGATTTCTAGAGATCCACACCCACTCGAATCGAGATATTTTTATACATATTTATAAATATTTATAATGTCTCATCTAAAGAGAGACTAGAAATTAAGTCTCGAAAAATCGGAACAAAAGAGAGGAAAATCTTGCTCCAACGTCATTTTCAGACAAGCAACTGATGGAAGGCTTAAAAAAGAAGGAACAAATGAGAACCCATCAATCAAGGCCAATAATCGGAGCACCTGAAAATGTACAACTTTCAAGATTTTATCGACCTATAAATGCTATGACTTGTCCCGCACAAGAAAACTGCTGTCAAATCCACAACAAGAAGGCCAGCACTCAGCAAAAAGATTCAACATATATATTTTACAGTTTGCCATTTCTTCAGGTGTAACCTATTTGGAATCTATTAATAACATAATGTCCTGTTGCGAGTCACGTTCACGACAAATTCCGGTAAGCATTTGCTACCATACGCGGTGATAATAAATATTTGAATCGAGTTTGTGATAGTGATATAAAATTCTGACCCGTTATGTAAATATACTTCTTTAAATCAAGTTTGCGAACTTTTAGTAAACGCGAATCCTATTGTGTTTAACCAGTCGTCGAACAACATAGACAACTGCCGCCATTACGTTTGACTTGCAAACTTGTTTTATATAATGTTACCACCACCTGCGCAATCATTGATTATTTAAATATACATAAATTTGCATCATAAAAAAAGCATCATACATTTTATGAAAAGTGGTTCATTCAGTAGACCGGTTTGATCCTTATTTGAAACTCTTCACATACTGTCCAGGTTCGAGGTCTATTCGTGGTAAATTCTGGACGGTACGTGAAGATTTCCCAATAAAGATGATACCGGTCTACTGAATGAACTGCCTTTTTAACATTATGCAATACTTAGTTTATACTGAAAAAATATATAACATGATTTATATTACCAAATAGATTTAAATAAAAGTTGATAGTAGCCAGTTTATTTTGAGAGCACTAAACAACCTAAACACCTGACCCATTAATTACTTACATATGTTAGTATAAACTAAGAATTGTATAGTGTAGTAAAGGCAATTCATCCAGTAGACCGGTTTCGTCCTTATTGGAAACTCATCATGCACTGGCCAGAATTTGCCGCGGACACTACATTGTATAATTCTTAGTTTATACTAATATATGTAAGTAATTAATGGGTCAGGTGCTTATATCAAAACCGCAACCTTGATTATAATAATTGTTATCACCACCCGCGCAACCAATGTTCGTTTAAATAAACAACCTATTACAATCTATAATTTATATACATATTGGGCTTTCATTTGATTAGGCGGATAACAATTAGTCTGATATTGTGCAAGTATGTATTAGGTGTTGCGAACCTAGTAACAAATTAATTCAGTTGTAACCAGAAAGATAAACTGTCCTATTATCCCACATTCCTCACCCAAATATATAGTGGTTAAAGGGCGTAATACCGGCTCCAGTAAGCACGAAACGGATGTGAATGAGATTATACTTTCCGTTCATGCTGTTTTTGGTTTATCCTTCTGGTCACAACTGAACTAATTTGTTACTAGGTTCGCAACACCTAATACATACTTGCATATATATTAGTTCTCCGCAACAAACAGTATTTAACTGTTATATATTGAATTGAATGATGTCATGCTTACTGCGAAATGTGATAACTGATATCGATCAAGGCCAGAGTGTATGGATTTACTGGAGTAACAGGTGTTCAGAAATTGTTGTAATTCTCAATTTCGGTGAACTATAGCATAAATTGATATGCATCATGTTGGTACCATGTTCCGACTCGGAAACCACAGTGTTAGTACCATGTACCTTTTCGGTACAATAATGTTGGTATCGGTTACTAACACAATAGCCATAGTGTTAGTATCCTTTACAGACACGGTATATATATTATATTGTGTGAGTTAGCGTTGAAGTCGCATTGTCGTTGACTTCAGATTATGTTAGCTTCACTATTACAGGTTTACACATTCGTCTAGGAGATTGTACCGTCCTATTATTCCACATTCTTCTACCAAATATATAGTGGTTAAAGGGCGTAATACCGGCTCCTACTGATGAGTCGCCAGTAAGCACGAAACGAATGTGCATGAGATTATACTTTCCGTTCATGCTGCTTTTGGTTTATCCTTCTGGTCACAACTGAACTAATTTGTTACTAGGTTCGCAACACCTAATACATACTTGCATATATATTAGTTCTTCGCAACAAAGAGTATTTAATTGTAGTATTTAACTAGTCTGATATTTAATTTCACTTCTATGTGAGTACCTATTTGCGAGTCTGTATGAGTGTAGATGTCATTTCTAGTTTATAATTATGAGATTTTGCTCTGCTTGTATTTATAGATCGAGTTTTAAGGAAGTGCTCGCCTCGATGGCCGCTACGTGTACACCGTATGCTGTCTTGGACTTCACTTTGATCCGGTTTCATGTTGCTTCCTTGGTAAAAGCGCAGGGTGTGCGGATTGCCATGTTGATCGCTCAATTTATTGTGCAATTTCTGCAATAATGAAAGTGATGTCATTTGCACAGCTGTTTGTTATCAATCCGATCGACAGTTTTTGGCAGCTATTCTAGAAGAAGTACAAACTTGCCTGCATTTTAGCAAAATTATTTTTTGGTTGTGTGATTCGTGGCCAGTCGATAAAAATAGCATATTGATGAAACTTTGGAATGTCTAGACCGGGTACTTGGCGTTTTTTAGAAAGAGTTTCGTATATATATACTATTTTTTGGATTTTACTTTATGTAGATTTGAGAAATTCTTCACATTCGCTCGGTTCTCCGCTTCAAATAAATTTCCTGATTGTTAAATACTGTTTGTTGCGAAGAACTAATATATATGCAAGTATGTATTAGGTGTTGCGAACCTAGTAACAAATTAGTTCAGTTGTGACCAGAAAGATAAACCAAAGGCAGCATGAACGGAAAGTATAATCTCATGCACATTCGTTTCGTGCTTACTGGCGACTCATCAGTAGGAGCCGGTATTACGCCCTTTAACCACTATATATTTGGTCAAAGAATGTGGAATAATAGGACGGTGCAATCTCCTAAACAAATTAGTTCTGTTGTGACCAGAAGGATAAACCAAAGGCAGCATGAACGGAAAGTATAATCTCATACACATTCGTTTCGTGCTTACTGGCGACTCATCAGTAGGAGCCGGTATTACGCCCTTTAACCACTATATATTTGGTCGAAGAATGTGGAATAATAGGACGGTGCAATTCCTAAACAAATTAGTTTAGTTGTGACCAGAAGGATAAACCAAAGGCAGATGAACGGAAAGTATAATCTCATACACATTCGTTTCGTGCTTACTGGCGACTCATCAGTAGGAGCCGGTATTACGCCCTTTAACCACTACATATTTGGTCGAAGAATGTGGAATAATAGGACGGTGCAATCTCCTAAACAAATTAGTTCAGTTATGACCAGAAGGATAAACCAAAGGCAGCATGAACGGAAAGTATAATCTCATGCACATTCGTTTCGTGCTTACTGGCGACTCATCAGTAGGAGCCGGTATTACGCCCTTTAACCACTACATATTTGGTCGAAGAATGTGGAATAATAGGACGGTGCAATCTCCTACAAACAAATTAGTTCAGTTGTGACCAGAAGGATAAACCAAAGGCAGCATGAACGGAAAGTATAATCTCATTCACATTCGTTTCGTGCTTACTGGCGACTCATCAGTAGGAGCCGGTATTACGCCATTTAACCACTATATATTTGGTAGAAGAATGTGGAATAATAGGACGTTAAAATCTCCTAGACGAATGTGTAAACCTGCAATAGTGAAGCTAACATCATATGTCTTCATTATTGGGAACTCATCAAGTACTGGCC
>JAQBSW010009451.1:0-28677 GCA_029291075.1 Eudiplozoon nipponicum
CTGATTAAATACAGTGGGATTGATATTTACTACAACCTAGATTATTGTTTATAAAAGTGAAAATAGTATGTAGAAAAATATGCGAATAATGAGTAGATAATTACTATGAAATATAAGGCACAAGATTTGATAAGTGACACCAGAAATTTTATAGTCCTTTTCAGCCTTTAGGTATTTCCTTAAATGCGAAAAGCCATATAAAAATATCGCGTAAATTTGCTGCAAATATGATTATTTCACTATTTTTGATAGTGTTATTACCTAAATTTTTTTGAGAAAACATGCTGTTAAATTCACCATCGATGACTCTAAAATTATCCTATCGTAGCAACGGTATGGCCTCCTGAATGCGGCACAAAAAATAAACACTGAAACGTTGATCGTTGAGTTACCAAAATGAGTACCCAGATGACATCGCTGAAAAGACGAATTGTGTCATTGTAATAAAATGGTGGATAATCAACGCAAAGTAAAGCATCACACATTTATGTTACTGGCTGTTGAAAATCCATAGATACCAACCATAGTAACTGGATGTATACTTGGTATTGTTGAGATGAAAACCACGGATAACCATTCACCTTTTTTATAACGATGTATTCCTTCAGTTGGTACTTGAGATAAACTCGATATAATAGATTTATGAGGGATTTTGATAATAATTTTCTAGAATAATCATTAGCCTCATTCCAACTCATATCACAATTTCAAAATGAAATAAAGGTAACTGTGCTAATCTCGTCCAATCTGATATATTTGGGTTTCATTTAAACATTCCAAGTCAAAGTTATTAACGATAAGGTTTAAATAAGACCAATTATAAAGACTTCATTAACTCTTTCTTAACAAGTTCATAAGTTTACTTGCATACACACACATATATATATATATATATATATATATATATATATATATATAAATGCAAAAGGAGCATAACTAAATGTGTTATTATGATATTAAAGATGTTCTATATTAATATCCCATGAGTACACGACTAGTTAAATACATTGAATAAGCTCATTTTTAATCACTACATACCACCAACCTTATATATATATATATATATATATATATATATATATATATATAACCTATAAATATATATACGTATACTATAAATAAATCAAAAGTGTGTGTCACCTATGAGACAGTGTATGCCTCCGTAATTCTATATTCAATTTCCTCTGTGTTTTATCGGAAATGTGTATATTTGATCCAAACACAATCGCTATAATTAGATCACAATGATGACCTAACCATGCATAATACTCAACTCATGATTTATTAATTGCCAACTGATTTTGATAGATTATGGAATTAGGGAACCTACGAAAGAATTAAGTTTTAGGCTACCTTAATAAAATTGCAGAAGTTTGTTGTTAGACAAATGTAAAAACAAGTTAAATACGCTCGTTGACGTATTGAATTCCAAAGAGTAGCTGTAGCTCTGCATTGCGTTTATCTCATTTAGTATTTTATCTGGTAAATATTCGATGGGGTGGCTAAGATTAAATGGCAATAATTGACAAGTTAAACAAGCATGGGATGGGGAGGATCCCATGCTATCTACATGCCCAAAGAGTATAATTGAAGATTAAATCTAGAGAAATAGTGAGAGAGAAAGAGAAGCATGAGCGGAGCTCATCTGAAAATATTAACCCCAAATGAATAACTGATTAGAGTTTCTCATAAGAGGATTCGTTCTTTTGTAAAGGCTTGATGCAGTTAAAATGAATATGGGAAGAAAGCCAATAAGAAACATATTAGGAATAAATGTAATTTTATTCGGGTTAGAGTGGCAATTGTACATAAACTGAAACAGAATTTTATAAAACTGTTCTAAGCCCACCATTTCTGTTGACACTATTTATTCGTGGCCAGTAAATAAATTTAAATGTTACCTCCGATTCATGAAACCTAGGTTTTCTGCCAATCTATAAGGCTTCATTAAATAACGGGCCTAAAGATATTTCAACAGTTAAGAAATTCAAGGTAACACTTTTAGGTTTTATTTCGACAGTTTCTCTAATTAACCTGAAAAATCTCTTGTGATTGCAAAAAAAATGGTCTTCGGTATTCCCAGTCTATACGACGAATTGTATCAGCTGAGTTTCTCGCTAGAACTGTTCTCTGAATATAACCATATTCACAGACCATTCCATTATCTCCACTTCATAACGTGAACGGATGCATGTTCCCCCGTATGGGCATAAGATAACAATCTTAGCCAGGTATTTCATATACAATTTATTTATTAAATGATTTTATCATTTTCCTTCTCGTGCGGTGTGCTATTGCTTAATGTAAGTGTATTTTATTACAGTTATATACTGTTTGTTCCGAAGAACTAATATATATGCAAGTATGCATTAGGTTTTGCGAACCTAGTAACAAATTAGTTCAGTTGTGAGCAGAATGATAAACCAAAGGCAGCATGAACGGAAAGTATAATCTCATGCACATTCGTTTCGTGCTTACTGGCGACTCATCAGTAGGAGCCGGTATTACGCCCTTTAACCACTATATATTTGGTGGAAGAATGTGGAATAATAGGACGGTACAATCTCCTAGACGAATGTCTAAACCTGTAATAGTGAAGCTAACATAATCTGAAGTCAACGACAATACGACTTCAATGCTAACTCACACTATATAATATATATACTCGAGTCTGCAAAGGACACTAACACTATGGCTATTGTGTTAGTAACTGATACCTTTTTTGAAATCGATGAGTTTATTTTATTAACTAGCGCATTATGAATTCAGCCGCAACATAAATGCTCAATTTCGAATTCGGTAATACAATAATTTTGTGTCTATCTAACCGAGTTTCATGTTTCACCTTATCTGTGTAGCCTTCATATTTTCTTATTACATCATTCCTCGTCTTTTTACTCAATTCTATCGGATATCAATCTGCAGTGAATATTTCTGTTAATATCTTCAGTTTGTGTTTAACCAGTTGTCGAACAACATAACAAAACTACCGCCAGCCGCAACGCACTGACGCGTTTCGACCTACCATGATCATCATCAGAGTGCGACGGCAAACTGACTATCGAGGATCAAACCGCATTGAATATATATGGAAATCAAATTTAGATATGCAGCTCTCACCTCTAGCAGTCTCGCATACATTGAACTTGACTGGAAATGTCGGCTGCACAATTTCTATGCAGTCACGAACATTAACTGTTTTGCAGCTTTCGCCACATATACATATATAGGCAATACAATTTAACAATAATTGATTGCGCGGGTGGTGGTAACAATTATTTAAATCAAGATTGCGAGCTTGAAGTAAACACCAATCCCATTGTATTTAACCAATCGTCGAACAACATAACAAATTTAACAATAATTGATTGTTAAATTGTATTTTCTATATATGTATATGTGGCGAAAGCTGCAAACAGTTAATGACCGAAGCTATGAAATTGTTCATGACATTTGCAGTCAAGTTCAATGTATGTGTGTAGACTGCTAGATGTGAGAGCCGCATATCTAAATTTGATTTCCATATATATTCAATGCGGTTTGATCCTCGATAGTCAGTTTGCCGTCGTACTCTGATGATGATCATGGAAGGACGTAACGCGTCAGTGCGTTGCGGCTGGCGGTAGTTTTGTTATGTTGTTCGACGACTGGTTAAACACAATGGGATTGGTGTTTACTTCAAGCTCGCAAACTTGATTTAAATAATTGTTACCACCACCCGCGCAATCAATTATTGTTAAATTGTATTGCCTATATATGTATATGTGGCGAATGCTGCAAACAGTTAATGTTCGTGACTGCATAGAAATTGTGCAGCCGACATTTCCAGTCAAGTTCAATGTATGCGAGACTGCTAGAGGTGAGAGCCGCATATCTAAATTTGATTTCCATATATATTCAATGCGGTTTGATCGTCGATAGTTAGTTTGCCGTCGTACTCTGATGATGATCAAGGAAGGTCGAAACGCGTCAGTGCGTTGCGGCTGGCGGTAGTTTTGTTATGTTGTTCGACGACTGGTTAAACACAATGGGATTGGTGTTTACTTCAAGCTCGCAAACTTGATTTAAAGAATTGTTACCACCACCCGCGCAATCAATTATTGTTTTATTGTATTGCTTATATGTGTATATGTGGCGAATGCTGCAAACAGTTAATGTTCGTGACTGCATAGAAATTGTGCAGCCGACATTTCCAGTCAAGTTCAATGTATGCGAGACTGCTAGAGGTGAGAGCCGCATATCTAAATTTGATTTCAATATATATTCAATGCGGTTTGATCGTCGATAGTTAGTTTGCCGTAGTACTCTGATGATGATCATGGAAAGTCGAAACGCGTCAGTGCGTTGCGGCTGGCTGTAGTTTTGTTATGTTGTTCGACGACTGGTTAAACACAATGGAATTGGTGTTTACTTCAAGCTCGCAAACTTGATTTAAATAATTGTTACCACCACCCGCGCAATCGATTATTGTTAAATATCTTCAGTTCACAATATTGGTCTTTCAAATCAATTTTTACGAATTTTTCAAATCATGGATTTTAGAATGCATACTTTTATACAACATGGGTGTTTTTAGAAGTCATTTTCTAATATCCGAAGATACCGGCTCCATTTTACATACAGAAATGATAACTAAACCTTTATTTTTTCTTCAAACGCAAATTGCATCGATAGCGATGTGTCTTTATTAAGGTAGTATTACTTTTTCTCGTACCGCAAAATATCCAATCAAAACTATAATCAGTATTCCTTTATTTAAATCAAGCCGACTTTCAATTTCTTATATCTCCAGAGTGTGAAGTTTCTGTTTGATATTTGTAGTAAAATTAATAAAAATGAGTATACGTATGCAGCAAAATGCAATCGAGTATACGGTGCCAAATTGGTATAATCGACAATACTATTAAAAATTACCGCACAATAATTTAAAACAACTCTCCGTTACACACAATTCCTACGATCAGAACTTCGTCCAACACTTTACTACATTCAAGTTAAACAATTAAACCAAGGCTAATTGCTTGCTGGATCGAGAGGCATCAGTACGTTGAATGAACAATAATGTTATGTTGAGTGATGGATTTCGAAATTTATTGTTCTCATCACTTGTACGAACAATGATTGCCAAATTAAATTTACCTAGCTTTTCAGGAAAGATATTTTTACTGTACGATTTAAGTCTAAATTTGTAGGTAACAAGACACGTTGCTTTATTTTTGTGACACCTCATTTTTGAATTTCTTAAAGTTCCCGCTGGCTTACTATTTAAACATAATTGAGAAAATAATGATTGATACATATTTCTTTTCTATGATTACCAAATTATATAATACTATGTGTTCATCTTGCTGTTTAATAAGGAATAAATACGCTTAAACTTCTGAAAAAATTTTTATTCCAGAGGACTATCATATATGCAATTATTTATCAGGTATTTAGTACCTAGATTTTTTTATTATTTTCGGTTACAAGGTAAACCTCGATATAGGTTATGTTAACAGTTAACTATTTGTTGGTTCTAAGTAGATCTGCAATCACATTGATAGTGATTCGAGGTAATGGTAAAGACTCAGGAGTGGTTGCCAGTTTCCTTATTGCCATTATGGTGCCTCCTGTGGCTGCGCTCATTCGGTTACGACGACGCTGAAACGCGAAGTTTACGTGGCTCTGATCAAAATAGTATCCATCCTCATCACGCAGCCATAATTTTCAGCCTACCCAAACGCTCGGACAACCTTTGGCAGTAAAAATACAGCCTATCAGATTTGGGCTAAATTTTTGAGCAATTAAATGTTTCCACCAATTTAAATTTCAGTAAACAATGTTTTCTAAATTTTTAGGATGTTACATTAACCTTAAATATTTATTCAGATTTTTTCGTTTAATGAACAGGCGAACATTTTTAAATGCTAATTTTATTATACGATGCCCTTTGGATTTTTTTCATTTTTTAAATACCAACGCCAAAATAACAACTGTTAAGAATGCATAAATATTCTGCAATAGACAGATGCCGTTATTCATTTTGAATATTGGACTGTAGTGTCTACATTAACATTATACGTCGTCTCTCTTTTTTGTCGAAACTTGATAGAAATTATACACAAAAAAAACATGTAGAGATATATATATATATATATATATATATATATATATATATAATATAAGAAATATTGAAATTTTTAAAGATAGATGCGTAGAATTGGAGGCCAGTTGTATAATAAAAAATATAGATATACGCATAGATACAAATAAGCACAGATGAATGGACGGATAGATAGATAGATATATTAATAAATTTATAGGTAGAATGTAATATGTTGACATTTTTATAGATAGATAGATGGATCAATTATTATGTAGTAATATATCTGTGTATATCTCCATATTTACTAATCTAAAATGTAGATAAATAAATAGACATATAGATAGATTCTTAGATAGATGAATATATAGGTAGATATTGATTGAAAGATAAATAGATAAATAGATATGCATTAAAATGGTCTGACAGATATATAGATAAATGACTAGATAAATCGATATATATGGATATATAGATCGATGTATAGATGGATATATATATAGATGGATAAATTAATTTATAAATGGTAGATGCGGAAAAGTGGCTCAGTGGTTAAAGCAACAGATTCCGAAACAGACTTTGCCAGATTTGTGCCCTGTCCGCTTAAAATTCTAGAAAATATGAGTTACCAATAATGACTAGACCGGACTACAGAATGAATTGCATTTTCTACTTTGTACAATGTTTAGTTTATATGCATATAGTGGGATAGGTTTTATATCAATATCACAACTTTGATTTAATTAACTATCACTTCCTGCGCAAACAATGTTCATTTATCCAAATGGATAGATAGATATATAGATATATTAAAAGATAGAAAGGTAAAAATAAATAATGAAAGAATGAAAAAAGAAAATAAATAGGTTGATAAAAATATTTTTATGTAGATAGATATATAGATAGATAAAGAGATAGAAAGATAGATAGATACACAGTCTGATATATACATATATATCCATAGTGATAGATAAAGAGATAGAATCATCGGTCACCAGATAGCAATGTGGAGAAATTGGTATATGGATGCTATGAGCATATACATTATGTGATTAAATAAAATATTCCAAGGAGGAAAATTATTCACAGAAAAAGATGGATGTTTGCTTAAACTTTAAATATATTTTACTTTAAGCAACTTGAACAGCTGTCTTTGCTTTGAGATGGAGTAATTCTTAAATCCCTAAATCCCAGAATTGTCAATTACCATTTGAGCTATTGACGAACTATCTTTGAGGCAACTAGCTAAAGTGGGCTTCAAGGAGAACAGCAGTCACAGCAGGAATTGCGCGATTTTCACAAATTAGCAATGAAAAATTAAATCAACGAAAGGTAATGGAATGCAAATGAATACCTTTATAATGTGCATCTATTTGCGCAAAACCCATGTCTAGACGCGAGTTAGTTCTCCGGCTTATTTCAAATTGTTTCCAGTCACTTTTATCTAGTTTAAAATGTACACCAACACACCTAGCGTTTTGTCGTACAAGCGCACTGAACTATAATAAAATAGGTCAATTATTATTTAAATCATTTTTGAGGGCTTGACCATTTTCACACGTAATATTGTTTTGATATCCAATGGTCATTATCAAAGCACGATGACAAATGGATTAAATAAGAACGAACTTCAATATATAAATAATATATTTAAAATATAAATGCTGTTCACATTCGTAACAGTCTGGAACATATTGTACGCTAGTGGCAATATTGGCTTCAGAGTTACGATGCAATCAGGAAAATGTCATTTATTCCGCTTTCGCCCCATTTAAATTCAGTTATGTACAATCAATGCAACTGTATATCTAGTATTACACACCTAGTAAAAAATTGATTCAAGTAGGATCAGAAAGGAATAAAAATGTCAGCGTGAACGAAAAATACAATGTACACATGCGTTCTGTGATTATCGGCGGCTCAGCAGTAGAAGCCATTGCTTCACTCTATACTCACAATATAATTTGTCAAGAAATGCGGGACAGTACAAAACCTACACTCTTCAATTTCCCAATCAGAATGAAACTGGTCAACGAGATGAATTGCCTTTTCTACATTACACTGCAAACTGTATATGTATGAGGGGATTGTTATTTATATCAAGATCACAATCAAAATCTAAAATAATCACACTAGTTCTCATCTACTTATTCAAATGAAAACATAGAAAGCATAAAACAGAAAGAACGTAATTTGCAGATCAGTATTCACGTATTAAACTTGTCATTAAACACATTAAAACAAGCACTTCCGATATTAAATAAGTTTTCTTTTCCTAAAAAAGATGCTCTGTGTAATATATATATATATATATATATATATATATATATATATATATATATATATATATATATATATATATATATATATATATATAATAATGTCCATTGCCTATCAAATATAACACATTATATTTCTAATTAGAAAGAAAAAGGAAATTAATAACAAAGTGGATAATGGCCATTTATTTCGAGATTACTAAACTTCGCTCTCTCTCTCTCTCCCTCTATATATATTTCTAATAAGCAAGAAAAAACACATTTATAACAAAGTGGATAACGGCCATTTTCCTCGAGATTACTAAACTTCGCTTTACAATCTTTCATTTATATACATTCTGGGTTTTCATTTGATTATGCGGGTGGCAACAAATCTGACTCTGTTTTACTTCTATTTCTTGTTATGGCTAATTTCTAAGTGTGTATGCAAAAGTTTCTGTATGTGTGCCTGTTTGCTTTTAATAATTTTCTCTCTGTATTGAAAAGTGATGCTTCAGATCTGACCATTATTGTATTGATGGCTTGAGAGTTAACTAACTGCTCTCATTGTTGAATGAAGATTATTTTTGCGAGCGTATACTAATTGAAATAACAAGATCTTATGACAGTTAAATACTGCTTGTTTCGGAGATCCAATATATATTCAAGTATGTATTAGGTTTCGGATTTGACCGCATTTTTCTTGTGCGGGACAATTGTTAGCACTCATAGGTCGGCAAAATCTTGAACCTTTTATCTTTTCAGATGATGTAATTTTCGGCCTCAGTTGATGGGTTCTCACTTGTCCCTTCTCCTTTAAGCCTTCAATTAGCTGATTGTCTGAAAGCGCTTTAGGATCAAGATCCGCCATTGATCTTTTACCAATATTTCGAGACGTTATTTCCAGTCTCATCTTCAGGGTTGACACAATACGCACAGGAGTAAAACACAACTTTTGCCAAAAGTTGTTTTACTCCTCTGCGTGTGAAAATAGACTAGTAAAATCAATAACAGATCTTTTCAATTAATCAACAAATAACAAGAAAGAAAGGAACAAAGTGAAACTCAACAGACAAATGAGATAATAGGACGGTACAATCTCCTAGACGAATGTGTAAACATGCAATAGTGAAGCTAACATCGTATACAGTCTACGACAATGCGACTTCAAAGCTAACTCACACTATGTAATATATATACCGAGTCTGTAAAGGATACTAACACTATGGCTATTGAGTTAGTAACCGATACCAACATTATTGTACCGAAGAGGTACATGGTACTAACACTATGGTTTCCGAGACGGAACATGGTACCAATATGATTGATATCAATTTATGCTATAGTTCACTGAAATTGAGAATTACAACAATTTCTGAACACCTGTTACTCCAGTAGTTTATGTGGAACCTATTATCCAACATTCCTCACCCAAATATATAGTGGTTAAAGGGCGTAATACCGGCTCGTACTGATGAATCGCCAGTAAGCACGAAACGAATGTGCATGAGATTATACTTTCCGTTCATGCTGCCTTTGGTTTATCCTTCTGGTCACAAATGAACTAATTTGTTACTAGGTTCGCAACACCTAATACATACTTGCATATAATAAGATCTTGTTTGACTAACACAGCTTTCATTGTTCCAGTAGTTTTCTTTTTCCGATATATTTCGGCTAAACTTATCGATATCTTTCATCAGTCAGATTTTACCACACCTCGTTTTTTAAACTTGTGAGGTAAAATCTGACTATTGAAGGCCATCTATAAGTTACACAGAAATATATCGGATAAAGATAACTACTGGAACAATGACAGCTGCGTTAGTAAAAACGCAGATCAGGTAATTTTCGCATTGTTGGCTGTTACGTGTAGGAGTGCTATTTTTCCCAGTGTAGTCTTTCGTTTCACCTTTTTGCGCAATTTTGTTTTCTTCACTTGGTAACAGCGCAGGTGCGGATTGCAGTTTTGAACGCTCATATTCTTTAGAAATTTCTGTCACCGTATATGCATTTGTTTTTCCTCTTCAGACTGTTGCCAATCCGATTGAATGTTAGCTGAGTCTGGTCGAGGACGTGTTCGATCTCGCTTGGATACTAGTAGTAAATTGTTGTTGAATTTTGTCTTTCGCCACCAGGCGTTAGAATATCGCGTTATTAAACTTTTGAATATTTAGGCCATGTGATTTTTGTTGTTTATATATATATATATATATATATATATATATATATATATAATTAATATATAATAATTTTTCTGATTTTACTTTGTAGGATTGAGAAGTGGTCAAATTGACTAGATTCCCGTTCCAATATGATCGGAAATAGATTATTTTCCAGACGATTGCCAAACCTTTGTTAAATCAATTTCTGGTAAATCTTGCTGGATTCTGTTTTATCAATTCTTCTTTATTTGCGTCCAATATATGTGCTACCGTACATACATGAAAATTTGTTGACTATGAAAGATTTCGAGAGAATTGGCAATTTTTCTTTGGCATCCAACCTCATGATTCTCTGTGTGCTAAATTTGATATTAATTTTAACACTAGAAAAATTCTCATTCTTATTCTATTCAGCCGCCGTGCAAATATTGAGGTTGGTGCGTCGCCTCTTAATGTTAAGTTTAGGAGAACCTGCTTGACGGCATCTTCTCTTGTGCGGATCTGTCGTGGTCTGATGTCAACATCAATGAACCATGCTGGGTAGTTGTTCATTAGAAAAATTCTCCTGAGGTTTGACAGTTCTTGACGGTTCAAAACAGATTTTCCTGATTTGTTTGCTAGGTTGTTAACTAAGTTTCTTTTAAGGAAAAGTTTGCTAATAAACAACTACCTAGAGTGGTTCATTGATGTCAAAATCAAACCACGACATATTCGCACTATAGACGATATCGTCAAGCAGGTTTTCCTAAACTTACCGTTTAGAGGCGACGTACCGTCCTCAATAATTGAACGACGGCAGAATAGTACAACTAAAGAGAATTTTCCCAGTGTTAAAGTTAATATAACATTTAGTACACAGAGAATCATGAGGTTGGATGCCAAAGACGAAAAGAATGAATTTGCATGTTTTCTGAGTATATAAATGAAAGAAGCCGTCGGTCTCATACTGTCAAAGTATTAAATGCAAAATTAAAAAATATATATATCGTCTTTTAAAACGTCAGGAAAATCAGCTATTTCCGATCATATATTGGAAACGGGGCACCCAGTCAATTTGACCACTTTTTCAATTCTACATCAAGCCAAAATCAGAAAAATTATTATATATTTATGAAGCCCTTTATATAAAACAACAAACACCTGGCCTAAATATTCAAAAGTTTTCTCAACATGATATTATAATCGACTGGCCACGAATCACACAAACCAACAACAATTTAATAGCATCCAAACAAGACCAAGCACCTCCCCGACCAGACTCAACAAATATTCGATCCGTATTAAAAAATAATTGATTGCGCGGGTGGTTGTAACAATTCATTAAATCAAGTTTGCGAGCTTGAAGTAAACACTAATCTCATTGTATTTAACCAGTCGTCGAACAACATAACAAACTAACTTCTGCTCATAACTGAACTAATTTGTTATTAGTTGCACAACGTCTAATACATAATTGCATATATATTAGCTCTTCGCAACAAACAGTATTTAACAGTTATCATCAGAGCAAGATAGATAACTTCCCTGTGAGATCAAACATTATTATATATATATATATATATATATATATATATATATATATATATATATATATAAGGTTGCAAAACGGCTTTAGCTTTCTAGTTGTCTCATTGTGCATTCTGGTTGGATGGAATATCTGTTGCAATTTTGCTGCGGTCATTAACGATCTCGTTTTAACTGATTACATGGACTCAAGTTGTACAGTAACCACAGTTGCCGTTTGATGACAACGGTTGTTGTAATCAGAGTTCGTGTGACAACTAGAGATTTGGGGAGATCAAGATTTCTTTCTACTTTCCCTTGCTTATGCATTGTTGATCTCCTAGTCGATTGTCGTCGTACTCATTGAGGGATCATGGAAGGTCAAACGCGTCGGTGTGTTGTAACTGAGTGGTTTTCATTGCTTTACCACTCGTTATATTCGGTGGTTGTTCGTTATGAACTGTATCATTTAAACATTTTATATATGACAACTACGGAGTTGAATCAACAATAGGACTACGGGAAGCGTAGGTATAGATCTCTTGATGTTGAATAATGAAATTACCAGTACAAATTTGCGACCATTGTTAAACTGCTCATCATCATAAGTCGGTAGTAATGGTCTCAACAAATCAACGGTGTGAATAGATTCCTCATTGTAACATTCAAAGACTATGGTTGACCCTCTTTGTTGATGCAACTTATACCTTGCATGGTAACTTTCCAATCCGTTGGATATCACTCTCTTCCAAACTAGAATGCCGGCTATTACAATACGCGACGACAATGACTCAAGAATGGCTCAATACGCATCTGCTTGAAGAACTGGATGATATTCGTCCCCAATCCCTCGGGACCTATCACTGTATTGATTTTTCATTTTTTTCGAGCTAATATTTCCTTCACATGAGAAAGTCTTCGGTATTACCTAGGCTACTGCATAATGCACCGCTTTCTATTCATGCTCAGGCACATGGTTCCTTTCTGTTATACTTCGCCAGTGCAAAGCCTCGTAAATATTTGCACTCCGTTGATTCTATTAAACGCATCCACTGACGTATTATCGTTGCTCCTTTTTTAAGTATTTTTAGCTCATACAAAAACAGTTCCATAAATGTATGAAGCATGCAAAGTTCGTCATTGAAAAGCGTTTACCAAGGCAACAACGCTGCATTAGCTCCTTAAATATCTGCTGGAACCCAATGATAAAGTTTCAAAGCTTGCGCAATGTCTTTGTGCTGCCAGAGGAGTAGTCTCGACTACAGTATATCTGCGCTCCCACCTAGGCAATGTGCGATAGTTGTTTTGAGCTGGTTTACCAACACATTGAACCACTGAGTTCATGCCGACTTTCGAAACAAATCTCAAATCGACACCTTGAATATGAAAAATGCCATTCCTATTGTCTCACAAACTTTTACCTACATGGTCCTTAGGCCTTCTGTCTCCACAGTCTAGTGGAACGGAAACTAGCAAATGGTTCTCTGCGACTTCGCTTACTGCGTCGTGGTTGTGTCGGGCAAGTGTATCCTGCAAAAGTAATAAATCGCTGGAATCGTCGCAGTTATTACTGGTCTTTGGCACAGGTTGCCTCTGTATCGGCTAGGCATAAGGGTCAAACATCTTACAAACTTTCATAGAAATGACATGACTTTGATCTTGATAAGCTTAAAGTGTGAGGGCCTTTGTAAAATACTGTACAGCAGCCCATGCATGCGTAAGTACTTTTCTGTTCTCCTGGCAGATTCAGGTTTGAAATTGTCAACTTAAGCTCCAGTACGGTGTTAGTTGCACACTGAAAGACTATTGATGCACTCTTTATGCCAAATGGCCAAATTGTGACGTGGTCATACCGTTGTGACTACTTCACTTTTAGCATCAAACGGTCTTTCGACACTATAGCCATTTACCCAAGCTTTTGCCATAGATCTATCTCTGTAAACCATTGCCCGTAAGCATTACTAATTTAACACAAGTGTTATATAGGATTTATCCGTTGTGACTACAGTCAACTGCCAAAAATGTTTGGTTGCTTGAAGTGATCTGTCATTCCTTGTCCCGTAATATATGGATAGCTTAAAGACAGAAGTTGACTGTCCGAGCATCTCTGCTTATATCATTTTCTGTTTAGAAAGTTACGTCTACTAGTAGTTTCTTGTGGTGTTGTCTGTGTATCCGTGATGGCTAATAATCATTACTTAACTCCAGCTTTAACTGATACAGTTAACCCGTTTCACCAGTTGCCTCCGCGCATTAAGTTGATTAGAATAAATCAGCATATAAAAACCAAATATTCCTCAACCATTCAGACGTATTCTAGTCCTGGTTACTATGTAACACACCAAAACTTACCTAAAGCCTCTGCATTGAAACTGGTTAGCGAAATCTTTAAATCAAGTTTGCGAGCTTGAAGTAAACACCAATCCCATTGTATATAAACTGTCGTCGAACAACATAAAAAAACTACCGCCAGCCGCAACGCAATGACACGTTTCGACCTTCCATGATCATCATCAGAGTACGACAGCAAACTGACTATCGAGGATCAAACCGCACTGAATATATATATAAATCAAATTAAAATATGTGACTCTCACATCTAGCAGTCTCGCATATATTGAACTTGACTGGAAATGTCGGCTGCCCCATTTCTATGCAGTCCACGAACATTAACTGTTTACGGCTTTCGCCATATACATATATAAACGAACAATTTAACAATAATTGATTGCGCGTGTGTGGTGGTAACAATTCTTTAAATCAAGTTTACGATCTTGAATTAAACATCAATCCCATTGTATATAACCTGTCGTCGAACAACATAAAAAAACTACCGCCAGCCTCAACTCACTGACGCGTTTTGACCTTCCATTATCATCACCAGAGTACGACTTCAAATTGACTATCGAGGATCAAACTGCATTGAATATATATAGAAATAAGAAATTTAGTATGTGACTCTCACCTTTAGCAGTCTCGCATATATTGAACTTGACTGGAAATGTCGGCTGCCCAATTTCTATGCAGTCACGACCATTAACTGTTTGCAGCTTTCGCCACATATACATATTTAGGCAACACAATTTAACAATAATTGATTGCGCGTGTGGTGGTAACAATTCTTTAAATCAAGTTTACGATCTTGAATTAAACATCAATCCCATTGTATATAAACAGTCGTCGAACAATATAAAAAAGCTACCGCCAGCCAATTTCTATGCAGTCACAAACATTAACAGTTAATTATTATAATGAAGGTTGCGGTCTTGATATAAACACCTGATCCATTAATTTGCCGCGGCAAATTCTGGCTAGTACATGATGAGTTCCCAATAAGGAAGAAACCGGTCTACTGCACTATAAAATTCTTAGTTTATACTGGCATATGTAAGTAATTAATGGATCAGGTGTTTATATCAACACCGCAACCTTGATTATAATAATTGTTACCACCACCCGCGCAACCAATGTTCGTTTAATTAACAGTTAATGTTCGGGAGTGCATAGAAATTGTGCAGCCGACATTTCCAGTCAAGTTCATTATATGCGAGACTGCTAGAGGTAAGAGCCACATATCTAAATTTGATTTCCATATATCTTCAATGCGGTTTGATCCTTGATAGTCAGTTTGCTGTCGTACTCTGATGATGATCATGGAAGTTCGAAACGCGTCAGTGCGTTGTGGCTGGCGGTAGGTTTGTTATGTTGTTTGACGACTGGTTAAATACAATGGGACTAGTGTTTACTTCAAGCTCGCAAACTTGATTTAAAGAATTCTTACCACCACCCGCGCAATCAATTATTTTTAAATTATTTTGCCTATATATGGTTAGCGAATGTTTACATTGTATTTACGATGGTCAGTTTGTTTCACACAAGCATGACCAGAGTCAAATAATAATAGCGGAACTGTCATATAAGACACTACGAATTTCCGCTGATACACATAACGATTACTTTAATCGCTGTATACCAAATATAAACATGTTCGCTGCGGCTTGCCTTAAGTTTGCCAAAAATTCCAAATCACACGCGTACTGTTTTGGTGCGGCTTTTTGCTTTGACTTGGCCGATATCCGCTCGGAAGCAAAGCGATTATAACTGACGAAGGTTTTGTTCGATGCTGATGGTGCCAATTACGTCCCTTCAATTCAAAATATTGTCAGGAATACAACAGATTCGATTCGGTCGCATTACCTTTTATTCTCAGGTTTTTTTCGTGTTAAATCGAGCAAGGAATCCGAACATTTGTAAATTAATCTATATATAAGAACAATTCTCAATGAGGAGGGTAAACTGTCAGATCTCGTAAACGATTTGTGGATTAGACCGTAGGTCGTATGCTATTCAATGCCTTTTCTACTTATAAATTAGTTTCTTTGGCAATTCTATGCTGGTCACCACCAACTGATCGATTGTAGACTCTGCTACCACGCGAAATACCGATATGTCCAAGAAAAGTTGCTCTTTGTTTACGAAGTCTTCAAACTTGTTCAATCTTTTGACCTCTAGCAGTTATAACAAAAATTAACATGCTGCTGCCCTATATTGCAAAAAATATGAAAGTTGATCACCTCTATTTGGGAATAGAATGTGAAGAATTTCAAAAAATGACGAAACCAGTCTACTGGATGCTTTTCCGTTTCTACATCGTTCAATTCTTAGTTGATGCTGACAAATGTTTTTAAATGTTATGTCAGGTACTTATACTAGATGAACTCCCTTTTGTGTAATATACGATGCTTAGTTTGTACTGACAAATGAATATCGGTCTATTTCCAATTGTTAATAATCACAATATCTAGTAATTAATGCTATTTCAATACTTTCTTATGTATATTTAGAATTATTTTATTCTTTTGCTAATTGGCTACACCCGTTTGTTTCTTAGCAAGCTTCGATTGTCGCAGCGTGTCGATACCTGTACTTCTGCAACATTTAGCATCTCGATATGTTAATCCACGGCTCCTATCTATAGACAGCTGCAAATTCTCGGTTGATGCATTTAGCTGGCCCGAAATAAAGAGATCAACAACATATAGTTTATTTTGTAGCCTCAGCAAGTATAATTAGAATATTAGGCTAGTATATAGAACACAATATAACTTAAAACAGTCCTTATAATAATGGTAGTTGTTTAAATTTAACTATAAAATTTTATTAATGAACTACAGCAGAAATGTAGATTTTATCAGTTACATTAAAAGCAATGTATGCACATCTGTTCTTTTTGATCTGATTAGACAGTATGCTTTGCATTACTCCAGACATTTCTGGTTGTTTATTTTTATATGTACACATGAATGCCAGTAAGTAAAAGCTCGTTCTTTAAACCAGTTTAATTACACTAGCTTTGAATAGCATTAATTCTACATTTTATTATCCTCTCCGCATTCTACTTTGTTGTATCGAAGTGTACGGTCAAGTAATTTAAAGGTTCAGTTTCTAGAAATTTAACCACCACATATTGTACACTCTAGAAAGATTTATAGAGTGGAGATAATGCCAATGGTTATGGAATAAAACAAGGTATTTTAGGCTTAAATTTGTATACGTTACTTACCTGTTAACATATTTAAGAAATGAGCTCCATAATATCTTAAATTTCGCTTTAACGTTTCAAATTATGTAACAATTTGTCTCAGATAGAAATAATTATGAACGACATTGCGCTGATCAACTATCCATGATTACTTGACAAAACAAAATCTGTGTTTGGGGCATAGGGCCAATAAGCTCGGAATGAATGTTTACTTAACATTATATCTTTTGATCATTCTGACTTCGATATATCCTCCTGGTATTATTTCCACTATCTCTTACTAAGTACAATACAGCCAATCAATAAATGCCTATTTATATATATATATATATATATATATATAGTTATACTGATAAGGTCTAAATATATATATACATACTTGTTATAATTTAAAATATATATATATATATATATATATATATATATATATATATATATATATATATATATATATATAATAAATCCACCGCATTTCTTCGATTATATATTTCTTCACTATTTGGCAAGGTGTCCGGTCTATAATGACAGACTATGATAAGCCAGTTGGATGTCTATGCCGAAATAAATGTCATATAGGCTCTAATTAAAGCGAAGAATCACGAAAAACACAAGTTAGTATACAACCAACAGCTGCAGACCTGCCGTGGCTTTTGTAGCGCTGTAAGTGAATGGAGGGTCTATGAACCAAAAGTGCCCTGGTTCAAACAATTTTGCAAATAAACTCACAAGTACTTAATGAGTGCCAAATAAAAAACTTGTCCCATTGTATTTAACCAGTCGCCAAACAACATAGAAAAATTACCTTCAGTCACACGTACTAACGCGTTTTGACCTTCCGTGGTTATCATCAGAGTACGACGGCAAACTGTCTAGCATATATTATGAAAGCAAAATTAGATATGCGGCTTTCACCTCTAGTAAACTCGTATACATTTTATGTGACTGGAAATGTCGACTACACGATTTCTATGCAGACATGAACATTCACTGTTTGCACCTTTTGCCAAACGTATATTTATGTAATACAATAAAATAATCAATGATTGCGCGGTTGATGATAAAAATTCTTTAAATAATTTGCAATATCTTGTTCTTGAAGCGCTTTAAAACAATATAAATAGGTTGAATTGCTTGCTCTCGAATCGAGGCTTCATATTTTTGCGCATTTGTTTCATCTTTTGTGGAAATTGATACAGATAATTTATAGCATATCCGTGCTGAAGAACTACAGAAAATACCTTTTCACAGACTTCGATGTATTATAGGTCACTATAATTTATCTTTGATAAGATTTCAATTTAAACATAGGAATGGACTGATTTTTTGACGTATACATTAGTGAAAAGTAAACGATTGTAAAAAATATCTTACATAAATGATGATGAAAAATAATATGATGAATAAACAAATATACCGCAAGAGAAAATTAACTAAAAGTAAATCCGTTAATGAATAATATAGTTAATGATGTTGTTTTGTATTAAATTTTGCTTGTAAGTAAGAAAATTTTACATGGATATACATACAAATATCATTAATTAATTAAGCGGTATGCAATGAGTACAGATTCTACTAGACAAGTATAAATTTTTTTTATATTTGCGAAGTTGAAATTTCATCGTCTAAAATGCTTACCTTATACTGAGTAGAAGTAAAATTCACATAAGTGAATATATAGATATTTTGATTTTAACATACTTAATGTTCACGTTCAAAATCCTTCAAGCGGTTTTTTGCTGAAATTCCGAGTAAATAAAATGTGAGATTTATCAGAATATTAAAAATAATTTATTTATATAAGATAAATTCCAAGTAACCCCACAAATTTTAACATATTTTTCATCAAAAATATCTAAAATTACGGCGGAAGATCGAATTGAGTTGGATGCAGAAATTAACTTCATATTCTTATCGATTGATTTCAGTTGTATCCAAATTACTTCGATAGAAGATAAAATAAATTTTCAAATAAAATTGGAAGTATTAGTTTTGGTAAGTCTGGATTTTCTATGGGCTTGTTTACCTTACTTAGCATTTGGAATTAATGTTTTTACTGTCTCAGATGCACCAGTATCATTCTTATATAGCACGTGATCTTTTAATCATTTCGCAGAATTCTTGCATAATCACGCGTTTCCGACTTATTGGACGTCTTAAGCACACGCGTCCGTATATAAACGACAGAAATATTGCAAAAAATAGTTTATACTAATGCACAACTGTCTGTATATTTATTGTCATTATTTTCCTAATAAAACTATACCTTCTCTTCAAATCATCTTTGCAATTTTTAAATAAACACCAATCTCATTTCATCTAACCAATCGTACTACATCGTGAAATCACATTCAATCAAACGTACTAACGTGTTTCAAAATTCCATGGACCTCATCAAAGCACGACAACAAACTGACTAACGAGCACCAATCCACAATGCATATATATGGTTTGGAATATTAGACTCAGGTTAGTCAAACCTAGTAGTCTCGCATATATTATACTTGGCAGGTATAGCCGGTTTCACAATTTCTATACAGTCCTTAACATATTTTCAGGTTTTGATACCCATATTTAAGTTATACAATTAAACAGTCACTGATTGTGCTAGTGGTGATAACAATTCTTTAAATAAAGATTCCGATTTTGATATAAACTCTAATCTCATTATAATTAACCAGTCGAACAACATAAAAAACTACCGTCGGTCACGCCTACTGACGTGTTTCGACCTTCCATGATCATCATTCGAGTACGCCAGAAAAATGGCCAGCAAGTTTCTAACCGAATTTATCATATATGGATAAAAAAATTAGATATGCGCATCTAATCTCTAATAGTATGGAATGAATTACAGTTGACAGAAAATATCGGCCTCACAATTATTATACAGTCTCCACAATAACATATTTTAAGCTTTTGCTAGACATATCTGAGTTATAAAATTAAGCATTCATTGATTTCGTTGGTCGTCATAAAAATTCTTCAATTACTGTAACTAATGGAAATTTCAATCACACGAATATTATTAAATTAGTAATATTATTTTCATTCTGCACACTTCATCTCATCAATCATTCGATTTTCCTTGTGGGAACCTGGAGTTAATTTTCAAATCGCACAGTCATTTACAACTTATTGAATCGGTGTTTTTGTGGTAAAGTTTTTTAACTTTATTATCGAATTATGTTAGTGTATTATATCTGTGCTAAATGAGCCAGCGTTTTACATTAAATTTCCTGTTTTTGAAGTGAATGTTGGCGATCAGGAATTTGGGTACGCCGCAATAATTTTCGTTTCGAAGAATCATGCTTTTCTCATTATTATCCTTTCAGGGGGTTTCATTTGATATTATGACTTTTCCTAAAAATTATATATTATTAATCATTCGTATTTAGCATTATTTGTATTCGTTTGCTTCAATATAACGATTGTTACATTTCATATCTTATTTGTTCCAAAACATTTATAATTAACGTCAATCATTTCAGACTGACCCATTTTTGATCTGACGAATTTGCATTCCAATTCCAGTTCCTAGACTGTGCCTCATGGGAATGACTATTAGATTACAGGGTATTCTATTTTTAGATAAGAGATCTATAAGGCACGGTGCCCAGAATTCTATAATGTAATGAGAAATATGCATATACATGCAAATTCAATATGTTATCTCTTGATTATCGACATTTCCACTAACGCTTATTGTTATCTCATTTAAATGTGTTTTATTTTTAATATTATAATTGTCATTTGAAGCTTTTAAAATATATTTCCAATGTATGATCACTTTATCATATTTCTTCTTATGCTAACTTTCTGAACCAAATATACCAACACACAAAACCCCTAGAATTTTCGTGGTAATTGTTTGATCGTTCAATTAAATAAACACGGTATAGACCATTTTCGTTGCAGAAAATTAAAGTGTTTGCATTCATCAAATAAGCAACGCAACTCTGATAAATTTAGGGCTCATATAAAATTAGAAAGTTAAGCAAATGTCAGACAATTTAAAGGTGTAATTCCAGGCATGCACGATTTTATGCTTTTGAGTTACTTATCTTAAGGGGTCAGAGTATATGTCTTATCTGAATTCTCAGGTATTAAGGACGGTTGCTGAAGTGGTCAATGATGTCGACTGAATCACATCTTATGATTTCATCTTCTTTTAAACGACATATTCTCCCGGTTTTTCTCTTATACTGGCATTATGCTTATTTCAACCGCACGAGTTATTCGCCAAGCTGAATCAATCCCTCTGAAATTCAGTCGTTCGTAATAAAAATCAAATCGAAGTTAAGTTATAAAGCTTTATTAAAGAAAGCGAACACTCATAACAATTAAACTATTTATTAAATGACGCACGATTACACTCTTCACGGCAATAATTATCGTTCGCTAACGGAGGTCTAATTCCTAACGGACTATTTTACAAAACCAAAAATGGTCTCCAAAGAAATGCAAATAATGCTGTTTTTTGAAATATAATGATAATAATAAAATTACGCCTAATATTTTAATTATCAACTACTCGTTTTGTTAATCCTTTTAGTATTAAACACTTATCAGTCATGATAAACAGTAGTAGATTTCACTGCACTGGTTTGCAATTGCCACATTTGAAGTCGCGAAAGTTCAAATGGCCCTAATAAGAGTATATGTGAATACAACAGAAAGTCATCACAGATGTGCACGAATTACGATGAAGCAAAGCAGACCAATGATGGAAGCAGCAGGCGAGCCGGGAAAGTGAACAGGAAATAATACTTATTTGTATTTAGTTTTACTAAATATACGCGCTTTTTACGAGCAAACTCCTTTGAATTTTTTTTCAATAATGCGCTTTTGTTTATCAAAAATGACTTTGTCAGCTGGCTTGAAAGATTTATTAACAAATTTATCAGCAAAAAGGACAAAAATAACTACGGAATTATGGATAATAAAGCCTGGGCTGGATGACAAGATTATAGTAATCTTTGAGGGAATCTGCATAAACGACTAAGCTACTATTGGTTAATTTGACAATGGCGACCGCACCAGGATGGCAGCAGACGAATATCTACGGATGTTTAAATCAGAATTGACGATTTTTGCCTGATTTTTATCAGAATTTAGACCAATGCTTGCACCCTTGGTTATGGAAAGATCACAGTTGCGGTTCTAAATGGTGAAGCTTCTATGGAAGTAACAGTTTAATCATTAGAAATACTTATTTTGCGAAAGGCTGTCCGTGAATTAATTGATCGCACAGCTGTAGTCCAATTCGAATTACCTGTAGATTCGTCGTATGCTCAATATAAATCACGAATGCTGGGTCACTCTCTTGTCAGGCCTCAGGAGATTTTAATAATTATACAGACTCAAACTACTGCCAGTTGAGATGCCCTTGGATCCCATGGCACAAATCAAGCGCTGGTTGTCGAGGATAACCGAGTATTTGCCCAGTTTAAAACCACCTGAGGCCATCATGTTTATGCTGCTGGATCCTAACAAATATGGCGCAATATTGAGCCCTTCGCGATGCCTGGAAGAAATAGTCCAAGATCTACAAATTTTGGTCATGATGACCATTAAAATGGGTTGCGGCGACACCACGTATGAGCGCGTTAACACAGCTGATAAGAGCGACGTACTTTATGGGAATTCATCGCAACATACACAGAGAGTTTGGAATGGACATCGGCAGCCAGTGGCTTGGAAGCAAGCTTAAGATATATAGACACCAGCCGTGACAAATACATCTTAAAGGGGGCAGCAAAATCTGTACGACGACAAGGGGTAATAAGGTCCACATCACGAACATCGATAATCGAAGTCCTGCCAAAAGGATAAACCCTTTGGGTACACAGAAAAATGGATCGAGATAAGACAACTAGCAGAACACCCTACAGTCTGTTCGGAATCAGATGATCCACGAAAGAAAGTAAGTTTGTAAATCCTTGCCCCACGTATAAAGTTAAGTTTGTAGAACACTTCAACAGGCAGTCATTGATTGTGCATTTGGATACCGGAGCTGATGTGTCGGTTTTACCAATGACTTGGCCGTTAAACAACGTAAAACCTACAAGAGTAAATCTATGTCAAGCTTTGGGCGTGTTGACGTTAGCTGCGGGCAAAAGGGGCATAATATATTATTAATAAATCAGGATATATACTCTGCCTTTTGTTATAGCGAATACACAAACATCTTTGTTCGATTTAGACCTCATTAGAAAATAAATTAAGACGACTGATTTTCAAAATAAACGTATATACCACTCGAGGCCGAAGTGTACGTGTTCCGCATAGTCGATATGCAGCCCTACGGTGCAGGAGGAGACAATTCGTATGCCCTGGTAGTGGATGGAGTTTTAATGCCAGTACAAAACTATATTCGGTCCCCTCTCAGGTGAACTTAACACACTGCTACAGTTATTTATACAGATTATGCTGAAAACCTAACAAAATCGTGGAATTCGTGCAATTTACCTAGACACAATATTCAACACACACACACACACACATATATATATATATATATATATATATATATAATGAGTATTCTCTTACGCATTTGATTGTGAATACTTTTTGCTTAAAAGTTTACTCCAATGAAGTTTAAATATAATTTATTGACCAGTAAAATTATCTTTCCTTTATTCAAATAATTGTACGTAATGCAAACTCCTACTTCTGGACAGCCAATCAACGTAAAAACACAATCGCCAGTAATTGAAGACCGCTTTCGTTTTTAATCCGATACGTACTCCCAGCCCTTAATTTACACAGTTATTTCTAGAGGCGTTACGCATAATATCATATCGCAAGCATAACAAGCGAAAAATTGCAGTCTGAATTATGCTTGAACATATTGTTTTCGGATAACAAAAAATAATCACAGATTAACATACACGCCGCGGTGAAACTGATCTAACCTTATCTAAATTACATTTATGACAGTTAAATCCTTCTTGTTGCGGATAACTAATATATATGCAAGTATGTATTAGGTGTTGCGAACCTAGTAACAAATTAGTTCAGTTGTGACCAGAAGGATAAACCAAAGGCAGCATGATCGGAAAGTATAATCTCATGCACATTCGTTTCGTGCTTACTGGCGACTCATCAGTAGAAGCCGGTATTACGCCCTTTAACTACTATATATTTGGTAGAAGAATGTGGAATAATAGGACGGTACAATTTCCTAGACGAATGTGTAAACCTGTAATAGTGAAGCTAACATAATCTGAAGTCAACGACAATACGACTTCAATGCTACCTCACACTATATAATATATATACCGAGTTTGTAAAGGATACTAACACTATGGCTATTGTGTTAGTAACCGATACCAAAATTGTAGTAGCGAAAAGGTACATGGTACTAACACTATGGTTACCGTGTCGGTACATGGTACCAACATGATGGATATTTATTTATGCTATAGTTCACCAAAATTGTGAATTACAACTATTTATGAACACCTGATACTCCTGGAAAACCATACACTCTGGCCTTGATCGATATCAGTTATCACATTTCGCGGTAAGCATGATATCATTCAATTCAATATATTACAGTTAAATACTGTTTGTTGCGAAGAACTAATATATATGCAAGTATGTATTAGGTTTTGCGAACCTAGTAACAAATTAGTTCAGTTGTGACCAGAAGGATAAACCAAAGGCAGCAAGAACGGAAAGTATAATCTCATGTACACTCGTTACGTGCTTACTGGCGTTCTATTATCCCACATTCTTCACCCAAATATATAGTGGTTAAAGGGCGTAATACCGGCTCCTACTGATGAGTCGCCAGTAAGCACGAAACGAATGTGCTTCAGATTATACTTTCCGTTCATGCTGTCTTTGGTTTATCCTTCTGGTCAAAACTGAGCTAATTTTTACTAGGTTCACAACACCTAATACATACTAAATTCCATTTATTTGTTACATATTCTGTTTCTCCCGCTACAATTTGAATGTAGAATTAATCACCTTATCAAACATTTATACAATCACGACACTAGTTAACCCGAAAAATTGGAAAAATAACTACTTTACAACACGCAAATCATCCAGGATCAGAGTCAAAATGACGGGTAAACTCTGACCCAGGTTGAACAATAAACATGTGAATATATACGCCAATACTAGCTTAGTTCGATGGTAATAATGAAGCTTCTGATTTTGTAGACCGAAAATAAATATTTAATCGCGAATGAAATTATATCTTAATGTCCTATTTAAATTTGCCTATTATTTTTCTCTGCAAAACGTGACGAAATCTCACTTTTTACATTAACGTTTAGATTAAACCTAATTACATTTTTTTCGTAAGGAATATGAAATGGCTACCGCGTAGCTATAGAAGACTTCCACTTTTCATGGATAGGCGTCATATAATCTGAAGTAAATTCCTTTAATTTTCAGTCACGTACAGGCTAGCGTTACTTTGAGTGCTACAGTTGTTGGATAAGTACGTCATTATTATACAGGTTCGTCGTTCATATATAATCCTGTGACGAACAACGTCGTAGATTGATAGTAACGTTAAACGTAATAGCAATTTCATTCATTTTTCTTATACGAACTGAAGTATGGTCTTACATTTTTCTTTCTTCATTAGTTTCTTTTTAAAACTAAAGATGATGAATGAACTGAAGAAGATGTCCGCAAAGGCGATCGAAATATTTCGAAGAAACGAACCAATTGGAATTCAGCTTGTGTTAATCAAAAAGCAGATTGGGTACTGTCTTTTTAACACTTTAAAAGCTCACTTATTAACTTAGCTTTTATAATATTTATGTATTCTTTGTTGCATAGAGCTGCTATATTTGCAATTGTGTTTTATGAATTCGTACCTAGTTAAAAATTGCTTAAATTAGTCAAGAGGAATATACGCAACATGTTTTTTGAATGGTTGCGCAGTGCGAGCTTCAAATGTTGAATCTCCGCGATTTGCGTTCGCGGGTTGTTGTTTATAAGAAAAACAGCCCTCGAACGCAATCGCGGAGATTCAACAATAAAATACGCAAGTTAGCATTTGCAGGAAGTAAATTTTCATGTACACATGCGTTTTGTGCTTAGTGGCGACTCATCAGTAGGATTTGATACTACGCTCTGTACCAATTATATAATTGGTCAAGACATGTTAGATAGTTAGATGGTATTGTCACTTATATGAATGTGTATTTAAGCATTAATGATGGTTACTTCATGAAGAGATTCGCCTTTGCTGTCTCAAAGCCAAATCACTATGCATAATATATGACAAGCGTGTAAATGGAAACAACACAGTGATTTTGATGATATAGAGCTTTTGCTCTTCACAAAAATTGAGAATAACTATCAATTTTGTACACTTGTTGATCTAGCAGCTCCGAAAACTGACCACAATTGACATTAGTTATCACATTCCGTGTTAATCATGGCATCATTCAATTAAAAATATACTAGTTATATATTACTTATTGTCAATTATTTGTAGCCGTAAATTCTGGACAGTACGAAAAGAGTTCAAATTAAGGACGAAACCGGAATATGACATTATTGGATCTTAGCTGGCATGTCGACCGATGGGCAATTGCTAGTAGTAACGCCAGCATATTCATTAATCATATAGCTAATAAATGCGACATATTTATTCCGTTTTTCAAAAGGAATTTAATACGAAAAGTGGTTTATTACATTAACCAGTTCCAATGAACGAAAGGAAGAACACAAATAGAAAGGCAAGCCCTTAGTTACGGAACATAACTCTTGCTATCATATGCACAGTGGACACTAACTTCTCTTTTTTTGGTATTTCATAGTCTAATGGATAGTTCTAGATATATTATTAGCTTTCATCTTGGTGCTACGATTTCTCGCAATGTAAAGAATATAATCACTTCCATTTCATTGCATCTGTAAGTTTGTACTTTACAGTTTCTGTAAAATGTATATATTTTTGTCGTTTTAACTTTGATGTGTCAAGTATTTAGCTTAAATTCAAATGACTAAAAACAGCTAAATAGTCTTACGGGTAGTTAAAATCTCTCAGTATATAATTCCTTATTATCTACCTTCTTCAATTAATTTTTTGATAGTATTTTAATGCCCTTGACAGATATATTATCCAATTTAGGATATAGTTATTTTGGAACATACCGGGCGCGGAGTATGCTATGCTAGTTTTAAATTTAACCTTAAAAACATTTACGATAAGATTCAGTCACTTTAAATAATTGTTTTGTAATATTTTTAACAATTGGATGAATTCTTCTGAAGACTGAAATAGATTCTTAATTACATCTGTTTCGCTTTTGAATTACTATTTCATAAGTGCCAACAGTTAGATATTGTTCGTGGTGAAGAACTAATACATATGGAATTGTGTACTATTTGTTGCGCACCTAGTAATAAATTAGTTCAAATATAATCAGAAGGATAAACCAAAGACAACATGAACGGAAATTATAATCTCGTACACATTCGTTTCGCCAGTAAGCACGAAACGAATGTGAACGAGATTATACGTTCCGGTCATACTGTCTTTGCTTTATCCCTCTGATCGTATTTTAAGGTTGTGTTTGTTTTAAAACTTGAATAATCAAGTTAATTTTACTTATTCGTGGTTAGTTGGCACATTAATCAGAAAGTGTCTGGAAACTAAATTTATTTGATACCAGATAAAGTCCTTCAGCCATTACTCCCGAATATAATTGAAATATGGCATCACAAACTATGTAGTTATGATCATTAACAAAGCTCAAAACCGTAAAACTTTAAGATCATTTAAACTTGCAATCCACACAATTTGCAGTGGGACATTGAAGACAACTCATAACACTCAAGAAACGAATAATATTATGAGTTTACGCAATAATCTAAACAGACAAAACTTGGATAACACATACTCCAACGCAAAACCTGCAACCAAATCTCAAGTATTATCTCGTTAAACACAAAGATCGATGAAATTAAATGCAAATAAATTTTTACATTAGACTTCTTCACATTCAATTGGTCAAATTTGAGCAAAGAAAGTTTTGAATTGGAAAATTTACTTCATTTTATTAAGTTTTCATAAAACAGATTAATTATTTTGACAAAATAGATATATCTTCATTTTTTTCTGTGGCCTTTTTCATAAAAATGTGC
>JAQBSW010009452.1:0-28674 GCA_029291075.1 Eudiplozoon nipponicum
AAATATTGAAATACTAAGATGTGCATAACGGATACGGGTTCTGTGACGAAGTAGGAATTGTGTAAGTTGCAGATATGTATGCAACAATGCATTTTTCTAAATGTTTGTGTGTATGCATGTATTAATGTGCGTAAAGTAAGCACATTTTTATATCTATATAATAATAATAATATGTACGCTTATGTTTATGTATGCATTGATGGAAGGATGTATGTTTGTACGTACGTCGCTATGTGGCAAAAATCTTGAATTACTTAGGTGTGCGTAACGATTGTGGTTCTATGGAGATGCGGTTAAGAATTAAGTATTGTGTCCCTCTACGAAATTTTCGAAAACTATGAAATGCAAACAGTTTAAATAATATTTTAGATACTCAAACTATAAAGTTAAAATTATATTTATTGTATAAAGTATGATACCACCTAAAACAGCATGATTTTCGTCTTAAAATAGCGGATTATTGGTGTTCATCTTGGCTTCGACTGCGTTTTCAAATAAATCAGTGACCGATCAAGCAAATTCACGAGGCGTTGGTGATCAGTTATATGCTTGTAAACAAATTTATCACCGAACACATTATACAACCTATGCTATGTATCCGTAATGATAACGGTATTTATTTATAATTAAATAATTCCATGAAGATTGAATTCCTGCTGATTTTTTAAAATTTTGATTATGATAATACTTTCTCTTGGTTGAATAAAAGACAAGGATAATTGTGATCAGCAACATACCTTCTTGAGATTTTTATTTCTACATTCTGTATTATTAAATTGAAATGTTATGCAGTATATCATCATGTTAGTCAGCTACATATAATAAATTGCTAGTCATGGTTCTCATTTTTGCATAATGTAACACTCGAATTATACCTTCATTTTTTTCCAATTATCAGGTCTGTGAATTTCGATGATGAATCTATAACTATTTATATAATCAATTATTGTACAAATGCGATTAATTAAAAAGACCGTTTTTTCCTTTATCATAATAATTGTATCAAAATTGATATGACGTATGCAGTGATATTACTGCTGAATTTTCTGATGGTGATATATCGTACATCACAACTAGAGTGATTAACTTATCTATATGAGACTAATTGCACATATTTATGTGATGTGATATCTTTTTTATATTGTACATTTTCCAATATTATTATTATCTATTTGATGGAACATGTGTGGTTTGAATCCAAATAAAGATATTATATTCTATTTATAAACCATATTATATATATATATCAGACGTGTACATTTATGACCACATATTTATAAATAGATAACAATTTCTATTGTAACTGACATATTCGTCTATTTTCTTCGATGAATATGAAGAAACTAGAAAACGTACCGCATTGATGCCACACAACATTGGCAGTTTGATGTACCTCTGCTCGACATCTGAGCAACTGAAATAAACTGCGATGAATATGCTATAAACAAATAATGAATTCGTAACCTATTCATCAGTGTTGCCGAGTAATGCATAACCTCAAAGTAACCTTTGGTGTAAAAAGCGAAGTCAAAGTCAGCATACGCTGAAAGTTAACTTCATCAGAATAACCAAAACAATAGCAATAATGCACCGACAAAGTTCAAACAGTTAAATAAATTCACGTATTGACAAATACTAATAGGAAGCTAGGAAGCATTGCCCAGTTAGGTTAATCTTTACAGAGTTGTTGTTAACCACATTATTCCCCATAAATTTCGGTTGGCAATTTCGCCACAATTTGTCAGCAGTAATTCATAAGCCATTAACACAAACAAATAACAGTAAATAAAAATACAGGGATTAATATTTTGCGAATTTTCAGTATTGTCAATCATAAAATTAACAATGGAAAGGTACCGTTCACATAAAGCTTTCAATAACTTCATAATTTGGAATATCTATAAATATATTTACTTATTTATATATGTACATATGGATATGTATGCATATATTGACATGGCATCCAAAACCATTGGGCTCAGAGCCACATAGCTTATCTTCTGAATCACTGCAAATCAGCGTGTGTCAACTATTATTAGTAAGTTTTTGGTCAAATTAGATGCAGATTAATTAAACCTGGCCAGAATTTGTCGCGGACAGGGCTCGAACTTGGGCACGCCTGATTCGCAATCTGGTGTTCAAACCACTGAGTCACCCTGCCGCACACTACACTGCCCACAATTTTCAGTTATATACTAACAAATGTAACTTGGTTAGTCTATTTTTCTTAAGGCGGAGCTCATATGGCATCCATTTAAACCCAAAGTTCAAACTAAACATCCCCAATCTGTTATTACTGAGCAGACATCACACTACATGAGGAAGTGGTATTGAAATGAAAATTTATATAGCTAAACGAAAATTGGTTGCGCGGGCGGTGATAACAGTTATTATAATCAAGGTTGTGGTCTTGATATAAGCACTTGGCCCATCAATTACTTACATATGTCAGTATAAACTAAGAATTGTATAGTGTAGATAAGGTAATTCATCCAGTAGACCGGTTTCGTCCTAATTGGGAACTCATCATGTATTGGCCAGAATTTTCCGTGGACAGGGCTCGAATCTGGGCATGTCTGCTTCGGAATCTGGTGCTCTAACCATTGAGCCACCCCTGATTATGATAATTATCACCGCCCGCGCAACCAATGTTCGTTTAATAATAGAAATATTCAATTGCATAAACTTTTATAAACATATCAATTCAAAATTTGTATAAAGTTTAATGAAGTATAGAAAAAATGTACTAACAAGAAATCAAAATGCTTAAAACAGATTAATTTTATAATTTTTTTGTTAAATTGATGACGTTTTAAAACCGTATCTATATTTGAAAAAAAGACAACAAATTCATTCATGAAATGTCCAAACCAAATGATTATATGGAGATTAATTCTGTGCAATCAAATATGCATAATTAATACATACCTCGGCTGTATCTACCTTGAGTAAATCTTGAAACTGATGCCGGCCGTTTTCGAACGCAGACAATAGCGATTATCAGGAGCATGGATACGCCAACAGTTACAGCTATCATCACCAAAATAATGGTGACATTCAGTACTCCACCACGTCTGCCTAACATCCAGAAAATGGTGCTTACATTTGGATCATCAAATATGTTAATCGTCAACCAGGTATCCGTATACCTTCTTGGCTCACCACCATCTCTGGCACGTAGATGAATATTCAATGTTCCAGGTACTAGCTCGTCCGCAACCAAAAGTTCTCCGGTCGTTCCGTTCATATAAATAGGTCCGAATCTGTAGCCATATTTCTCCTCCTCCTCCTCCTCCTCATCATCATCATTCTTGCCTCCAAATTGTCTATTACCTGCAGCATTGCTGCCGGTTGGAATTTCCGCAATAGTTGTGGCTTCGCCAGAAATATCAGAGAACGCTGATGGAAGGCCCTGTTTTAAGCTAACTGTTGGCTGCGGGTGACCATTACTGCCTAAAATTTGATAGTCAACTTGACCGGCAGCATTAGCATCGATGTCAATGGCTCGCAACCTGACTATACGTTTATTCAAAGGCATGGCGGAACTGACGTTGATATGTCTAAAAGACGAGTCAAGAAGTAGTTTTTTTTTAAAATATACTACACAGACAATGCCTATAAAACAATTATTTATTAAGTGAATATTTGTGAAATTACAGATTGAATGAATAACCAATTATTAGTGATTATTTTTAAAATAAAGCTGGATAGAATAAAACAACAAATATGCATTTACAACTCATTGTGTGCACATTTCTTGAGAGCCTGAATTATCACCAATTTGAAGCAGACGAAAATGAGTTCTCAATTACATCTTAGCTATTAGATTTTGAGAAGGAATATATATATATATATATATATATATATATATATATATATATATAACGAAAAAACTAGACATTGCTAGCAACAGAAAATGCAAATCATCTAGAGCCAAACGTGTAATTTCCTGCGGTAAGGGGATGGACGGTAATATCTAATTGATGAAAGTGCCTAAAACTAGTCCATGCAGAGATTAAAACACAAGTAATAACATAGAATTACATGATATGTGTAAATACCACAGCTTAATGAATCTATTTCGACCAATCACAACGTGTAACTAGTAATAAGTTGGCTCAATTTGGTTTAGAATAATAGATAGAAATGATCAGAAATAAAAATGTGTTCTCTCATACAAACATACATTTCGTGCTTACTGTTGAATCGTCAGTGGCAGCTAGTAATACGATCAGAACTCACTAAATATTTGGTCAGAAAAAATGCGGGACAGTTGAACAGTCCAATCTGCTGTACTTATGTGTATTGTAGCAGTAGTTCAGTAGCATACATATACTATCTTCAGCCATGCAACTTAAACATAAAATCATATATATATATATATATATATATATATATATATATATATATATATATATATATATATATATTACCAAATCTGTAAAAGATACCAACAATGAATAAGAAAGAGCATTCTTTTTATATGTTCGTCCAATGTCTTACTATACAAGAGCGTTTGCGACACCAAATGATACTCGAACAAAATTACGATAAATCGTAACACTGTTCTAAGTCAATAGATTGATATAGACTCAGCTTACGTATGCAACAATCTACTCTACTGTATGGCAGGCACTAATGCTAACTAGCGACTTTGTTAGGTACATTTAATACAGGTTTAGGAAAGCAAGAATACATCTTTACAAACAACGAACCTGTCGACCATTGTAGGGAAGGTCCATTCTGGTGCATTGTCATTTTCATCCAAAACGTCCAGTCGAACTAGCGTGTACGTGGCCAGACTGTTATTTCCCGCCATATCACGAACGCCAACCTTGACGTTAAAATTATTAAATTTACAATTGTTATATTTTCTACGCCGATTAATAATGAAGATCTTATTTTAAAATGTTGCACAATTACATAATAGTTCATTTTCTTCAGTTATTCGTTAAATATTTTTCTGTGAAGCGCAACATAATACTATTCGATAAAATAAGAGGGAAGCATGCCAGAGAAAATTCCGCTTTGAAAACGTATAAACCAATTAAATAACGATCTTAATACATTTTAATTCCATTCATTATCATAGTTTTGGTAAGTAATAGCCAGGATAGAAAGGTAAATTAATATTATTATAATCAAGGTTGCGATCTTGATATAAGCACCTGACTCATTAATTACTTACATATGTCAGTATAAACTAAGAATTGTATAGTGTAACCACTGAGTCACCCTGCCGTGAATCAGTGGTTAGAGCACCAGATTCCGAAGCAGACGTGCCCAGGTTCGAGCTCTGTTCACGGCAAATTCTGGCCAGTACATGATGAGTTCCCAATAAGGACGAAACCGGTCTACTGGATGAATTGTCTTTTCTACACTATACAATTCTTAGTTTATACTGACATATGTAAGTAATTAATGGGTCAGGTGCTTGTATCAAGATCTCAACCTTGATTATAATAATTGTTATCACCGCCCGCGCAACCAATGTTCGTTTAAAGTAAATTAATATTTGGAGTATGGCGTTTTATGTCAAAAAATATCGTATAAAAACTGATAAAGCGGGTAGTTAAACAGTCATTGACTGCGTGGGTGGTGATAACAATTATGAAAACCAAGAATGCGAGTTTGATATAAACATCAATACAATTAAAATAAACATTTATCAATACAAACTAAGCATTGTATAATATAACTGACGCAATTCATCCAACAAACCGGCCTCGTCCTTATTAGGAACCACTGAAGTGGTGTCCAGAAAATTATCACTTCCCGCACAATAAATGATTATTTAACCACATATATCTCCAATTCGTGGTGCCCGTTCATTAATGCAAATTTGGAGTGGCTAATTGGATCTCTATGTGTAAAGAGCTGTCACACAGGCTCTACCTGTAGAAAAGTTAAACAAACAAACAAAAGCTAGTGTGAATCTCAAAATTATATGTAGTGCACGGCAGTGTCGCAGTGGATAAAGTCACAGACTCTGAAACAAATGTGTCCCGGTTTGAGTCCTATCCATGTCAAAACTCCGGACAGTACCTCAAGTGCATCCAATAAGGACGAAAACGATACATACTGGAGGAATTACTTTCGCTATCTTGTACAAGGCTTAGTTTACGCCGAAAATTTTATACATAATGGTATTGGTGTTTCTATCAAAATAAGTAATTGTTTTCTAATTCATTTAGATCACGAACAGTATGTAGGCGAATACGAAAAACCGTGGTGGCGGATATAGTTAAATAATTTATTTCCATTATAAAATTTTAACAGCACAAAAAATTCTCGACAGATTACGTGAAAACTTTCTAGAAATACAGTGGCAAAAGTAAAAAAAAAATAGCGTAGAAATGTGTGCATGCGATTATTCACACTTGTGAATTTACAGTTTATTTATCTTATGCGCCTTGCGCAATCGAAAAAGTGCTTCTACCTGTCAACGTATTTGCAAAAGAGCGATCTAATCTAGGAAGTAATTATTTGTGTAAATATTTTTTTAAAGAAATAGTATATTTATTTAAATCAAGTTTGCGATCTTCATGTGAAAACCAGTTCTATTATATACATACATTTGTCAATATAGCTTAAGCATTGTATAATTTCGAAAAGGCAATTCAAAAGGTAGATCGATTTCGTCCTCATTGGAAACTCTACAATATGCCACGGATAGAGCATAAAGAGCTCCAAATAAGGATGAAACCTTCCTACTAAACGAACTGCCATTGTTATCACCGACCGCGCAAACAATGTTCGCAGGTGGTGGTAACAATTCTTTAAATCAAGTTTGCGTGCTTGAAGTAAACACCAATCCCATTGTATTTAACCGGTCGTCGAACAACATAGCAAAACTACCGCCAGCGGCAACGCACTGACGCGTTTCGACCTTCCATGATCATCATCAGAGTACGACGGCAAACTGACTATCGAGGACCAATCCGCATTTTATATATGTGGAAAGCAAAATTAGATATGCGGCTCTCACATCTAATAGTTTCGCATACATAGTACTTGACTGGAAATGTCAGCTGCATAATGTTCGTGACTGTATAGAAATTGTGCAGCCGATATTTCCAATCAAGTACAACGTATGCGAGACTATTAGGAGCGAGAGCTGCCGATCTAATTTTGCATTCCATATATATTGAATACGGATTGATCCTCGACTGTCAGTTTGCCGTCGTACTCTGATGATGATCATGGAAGGTCGAAACGCCTCAGTGCGTTGCAGCTGGCGGTAGTTTTGCTATGTTGTTCGACGACCGGTTAAATACAATGGGATTGGTGTTTACTTCAATCTCGCAAACTTGATTTAAAGAACGTTCGTACAAACCGTATATTTGTCAAACTGTTATCACATTTAACAACAATGTTCGTTGGAAAGTTATTCTATAAATACCAAAAACCTTTATTATCAGATATTAATTTAAGAAATACATTTAAAGTTAAGCCGCAGTGCGTTCACTCCATCTTTTCAACTTCGTAAACTGGTGATACGAATCAAAATGAGAACATACATTTAGGTAGAAAAACAGTCCACCTTTAAAAATTTTACATAAAGATATTTATTGGTCCAAAATATAATAAAATTAACGTTGGTTGCACGGACTATGATAAAATTTATTTAAATGTAGGTTGCGATTTTGATAATCACACCAGTCCCATTATATACATACATTTGTCAGTATAAACTAAGCATTTTATAATGTAGAAAAATCTATTTATCCAGTAGACCGATTTAGACATCATTGATAACTCTTAACATACTGTTCAGAATTTTCCTCGTACAGAGCATGAAGAGCTCCCAATAAGGACAAAACCAGTCCGCTGGATGTTGTGCCCTTTCCACATTATCCCATGAATAATTTATACTGAAAAATGTATGTATGGAACTTGTACATATATTAAGATTGCAACTTTGATTTAAATAATAAGTCCAGAATGTCTGGCAAAGAGGAAACGTGAATAAGCGCAGTTTTACATTGTGCTTGGAAAGCTCCATGGTAATGCCAGTGCACGAATAAACTGTTTATACTTGCATAACTCTAGAAACCCACGATTTATTGAAATCACTTTAAAAATGGGGAATCATGTTAACACAATTAGCCTTAATTAACATTAAATATCACTTTGGTGGCATGTCAGCATTTTTACAGAACAAAAAATGTTTCGTTAAATGTTGATGTATATTGCACGGTGCTGTCTTTCTTATTTTTATCTTTTCGCCGTTTTCTTGTGCGGGACAATTGATAGCACCCCGTAGGTCGGTAAAATCTTGAATCCTCTACATCTCCAAGCGCATCGATTTTTAGCCTTGATTGCTGGGTTCTCACTTGTCCCTTCTTTTTGAAGCCATCCATCAGCTGCTTGTCTGAAAATGACGTTGGAGCAAGATTTTCCAATTTTTTCCCGAATTCACCTTAAAGAAGTTCGTGCAATGCTAATCCTAATTTGCTGCAAGCGGGTTTGTATGTGTTCCGAAAAGCGCGAATTCAATTTTCTACTGCATCTGTCTACATATGATTGTCTACAGGAACGATTCGAATTATAAACAACGTTAGATGCAGACTTCAATAGAATCTTACATTTCACACTAGTTTGTTGATGGATATTATCGTAAATAAATCAGCTGCCAAATATGTAAAAGCCAAAGCGGATAATTACCTCCTTACATTTGAATTGCAAGTGAATGCACACAGGTATCTTATCGACAGTACACATATTCTTAATGAGTTTTATTATATCCCTATTTGTATACTTCTCCATATTTTGGTGTGGGTAACCGTTAATGATAAGTGTTACACACACCAACCAAATCTGTTTGCAAACAGTCTGGCGAAAATAGGCCCAGTGGCCTATCACGCAGTGTCTTAACTAATCCATCTTTCAATTAAATTGACAGTTGATGTTGAAGTGTAAATATTGCGTTGCCCATGTTATCTGAGTTTTACATTTGAGCAAAACACAAAGAATAGCTAAAGTCTCGTCCTCCTTGTTTACAGATCGACAAAAAATGAAATTTGTCTGTTGTAATGTGCTTTTTAATGAGAGGAAGTTAATGATTAAAATAACGTAGTCTTTCAATTTCTGTAATTAACCAATAAATAATAATAGTTCTTGGTAGTAAAAACGTGAAAATAAAAAGTTGCAGTTGAGTATTCATTAAAATATCACATCTTGGTTTACATTAACCAATTTACAGCATAATATGCCATGTTAATAATGGCAGTTATGGCTTGCCTAAGTCAATACATTTGAAATCAAAAGGAATTACAATCTCGAAAATCTGTCTAGCAGTTATTGCATCACACTATTACTAGATGATTGTTCCATTTATTTCAACATCATATTTTCGTTTTCCTGCATGCTCACATAATTTAGGCTTCTAAGCCTTAATAAATGGCTCAGTGTTTGTCTAGTTGTAAATCAGTTTTTGTAAGGCATATAATTAAAAATAGTGTATAAATGGACGATTTCATACAAGAGTATAACTATTGTGTTTACAGGCTGTAAAGGCTAATTCTATGGTATTTGCGACAAATGTTGTTGTGACTTTATAAATGACCATTACATCTTCTCAGTCGGATTGTTGATTATATCGTCAAATGTGCCTCTACAGAACTCTTTCTCAACTCATACCTCCCAACGTTTCGTGACTTATGTTCGTAGTTCTTTATGAAAATCATTGATTACAGAGTAACGCTGAAAAAAGAAACAGGAAAGCACAGTCAAAAAGCAAACTGAGTAATCTCGTTAATTTGGCTTTGTTTTTATTTGTTTTAATTATTGTTATATTGTTCAATCTGTTTTCTAACAGTGCTTCCCGAATTCCTTTGTCAGAAATACTACGTGGTCAATTCACTTCATAAAGCGACAGTATAACTTATCCAAAAATATCAAAGATCAAAAAGACATTTAGTGTAAATTTGTCCAAAACTTCTGTTAATAAATTCGAAATGACTAAAAATATTAGTATGGCAACAAATCTTTTTACGTCGGAAGTGTTTAGCGTACACCTCTCGTGTATGTAAATCTGATTGGCCTAAAGCTAAACAAAGCATAAGTAGTGTCGGCCGATGAACGAGATTATACCCTTCATTCATTCTGTCTTTGGTTTATCATTCTGGTCATATTTGAACTTATTTGTTACTAGGTGCGCAAACTCTAGCACACTATTGCATATATATTAGTTCTCGCTACAACATCTAACTGTTATATAGTTAATTAAATGATGCCCTGATTACCGCGAAATGTGATAGAGGATATCGATCAAGTCCAGTGTGTATGGATTTGTTGGATTAACAAATATTCAGAAATAGTGGTAATCCTCAATTTTGATGATCTTTAGCATACATTGAAATGCATTGTACTAGTACCATGCACAGCTTCGGCAACCATAATTTTGGTACCATGTACCAAACCATAGTGCTGGCATCAGGGACTGGTACAATGGTTATAGTGTTGGTACTCTTTACTGGTCTTATATATATATATATATATATATATATATATAATAAAAATAAAAAAATAAAATTGATATTGAAAATTTTTAAAGCTAATATTATTATTTATTAAATTATTTTAAATAAAATATCAAAGTTTGCATTGTTAAGCTTATTGATTAACTCAATAGTTGGAAAAACAAACAACATTTAAATGAAATTATTTATTAATGCTATAACTCTAGTAAAATAATGACAGGCGCTTCATGCTTGTTCGTCATCAAACAGAAAAGAATAACATAAATACTGTCATAAATTGCTTCACTAAAATTCTGAATAGTGTTTTTTATTTTATAGAAATGGCTATTACCACTTACACGATAAGACATATATATATATATATATATATATATATATATATATATATATATATATAGATCGTCATTATAGCATACATATACAACAGAAAATTCATCATTCAGACCGGGTTCGATTATATTGTGCAGTCAAGTAGCTAGCAGAATTGCCTCGGAAGGTGCCTTATATTCTTTGCTGCGGAAAATTAATACATAAGCAATTGCATAACTGGTATTGCGTATCTAGTAAAAAAATAGTTCAAAATAGGACCAAAAGGCTAAACCAAAGCCAGCAAGAACGAAAGGTATATTCTCATGTACACATTCGTTACGTGCTTACTGGCGACTCATCAGTAGAGTCCGGAATTAAACCCTATACACACTAAACCTTTGGTCAAAAAATTTGGGACATTTTGATGGTACAATCTCCTATACGATTGTGTATTGAAGTAGTAATGAAGTTAGCTCCATAAAAAGTCATCAACAATGCGACTTCAAACAAACTAACAATAGTAGTGAAAGATCGGGAATAGCCGGTTATAATATTAGGCTGAACGCGAGACCGGTAGAAAGAGGTGATCTAGTTGAAAATGTAAGTTGAGTTTTGCTGTTATAGTAGTACCTGAGATCTTATCACACTTTTATAAATAAATCATATTTGAAACATGTCTGAACCCGTATTTAATCACATTATCCAAAGTATCCTCGTGTGTGTGTGTGTGTGTGTGTGTGTGTGTGTAAAATTAAAAATAAAATAATAACAATGTGCAGTTTTCTGGCAATGCTACTTCATAACGTACTTTTAATAGATAACTGGACGTCTTCTCTCTGTCTAGTTGAACCAGCGTGTCAATGGTCCCATCATAGTTGACTCGAAAGACTGGCCTATCAACGAGCTGACGGCTGATAGACAGTGAAGGTAGTGAACTGCCGTCACCGCCGAAAATTGATGTTGGAGAAGAGGAGATCAGACGATTTGTCTTTTTTGGATATTCGTCGTATATTGAAGACTTCGACAATAGCACCGGCGGTATCGTGTACTCCCAGGTAAACCGAAGTGAAAATTCAAGTCTTTTGTTGTCATCCTAACGTGTGCAAAATTCAGCAAACAAAATAATAGACGAAAAGAATGGAAGTTACAGCGAAAATTTACATTAAACGAAATCGCAAAGAGAGCTGAATGAGTTATAATAATGCAAAAAGTATTCATCTTCCGAAATTAAAATATATTACGACACTTAATTTGTGACGAACAACAAGGCAAAATTATTTATTCTTCACAAACCGGCAGCCCGACATTTTCATATTTGTTTAGATACAATGGGATTGGTGTTTATTTCAAACTCGCAAACTTGATTTAAAGAATTGTTCTCACCACCAGCGCAGCCAGTGGCAGGTTAGTTTTAAAGATCACAACAGTTTGTCAATAATAATTTTTCATAATGCATTTTGAACACAATAGATGTTATATTTTAAGCATGGCGAATGGTTTTTACGGCCACAAACGATTTTAGTGAAAAAGTTCAAGTGTTATTGCCTTATATTAACTTTGCAATCGTCGAGTATTCCGTAACAGTTGCATTTTTGAAAACCTATATGTTGATATAAAGATGGATAGATAAATTCACAAACACAGAAAGTCATTCATACCTACATATAATCTTCAATTTTTAGTACCATAATTACATAATTAAAAATTTGCATGGGTACGTGACATCACACTATGTTCATGGATACATATGCTCACTAAAACTTGTATGGAAAAAAACTAAACATAACTTTACATTACGCATATGCATACACATTCATAACTGCATTAATATATTGTTAGATGTATAAACAAATAAACACACATAAAAACAGAAACACACACGTACATAAGATAAGAAATGTGTATTTGTATGCGTGCATGAATAGGTACATTCTAGCACATATGAGTACGTACCACGTCTATTAATTCACACATAAAAAGGTAGATAGGCACCTTGCCTAAGAGGTAGTCAAAATGAATGAAGTTAGAATAAAACAAGCATAGTATATATATATATATATATATATATATATAAAAAAAAAATTTTTGATTAATAAGAACTAACTGAGGGGAAGTACATGCACATGCAATTAAATGCCAAAATTTAAGTCTATGTCATCAGCTTGAAACTAGGCCGTAAACGAAATGGAAAAGCTAGCTTTCAATCGCGCATAAATGCAAACGTTGAAGCCATAAATTAAAAAAATAAAATTTTAATGCATTAATTATACCATAATTTTGTCTATGAGAAGTGGCAACATCTTCTAGTCTAGCTTACTATTGGAACATTATTTTTTAATTCCTTTAATATAAAAAATAGCGTCTAACGGTAATCTAAATGTTACCTTAACTTAATACACAGAAATAGGTTTTCTTCAATCAATTAAAGCAATAGAATATGTAACATAAATTTCGTTCCTTTAATTCAGTTCAGAATTACACAAGTGGACATTCCGCCCTAACATTTTGAGTAATTAAAATTTATAATATTTCGACTGGAGCGTAGAAAAAGCAATTTATGAAACTTCGTTGTCGTTGCATACATTCATGTCGCAAAATCGGCATTCTGACTTATCTTTTAAGTTAAAAATGCGATCAGTGACAGTCATCCCGATTAACTCATGATAGAAAATAACGAATTCTTAAAATATAAAATCGTTCATGATTGTTGAACTTTATCAACTTCCGTGTAATGAGAGGAATAAATTATCTTTGAGAAGCCTATTTACGAGACCAAAATGTGATTGGTAGGTATATATAAGTTGTTGATTTTCCCCAGTTTCCTCATTATTCAGCCCATCTCAAAATATCCTAGAAATACAGCTGCCAGGATCTATAGCCGCAGAATTTGGTTTATTGTCGTGCATCTTATGGAAGCCACGTTTTATATTCAAGTCTGAAATATATTATAACTTTTACCTCTTGGTCAGTATATGAGTACATATGTTGTTGTGTAATTGGTGTTGCGCAGCTAGTAAAAGATTAGTTCAAATAGGACTAGAAGGATAAATCAAAGTCAGTCTTAACGAATAGTATAATCGCATGAACATACGCGATATGTGATTATTCGCGACACATCAGTACGAGCCGGCACTTCGTCCTTATCCACTACATATTTGTTTAAGGAATGTTAGAAAACTGGACTGTTCAATTTTCGATTCTTTATTGAACAATGGATTATATGAATAAATATAGAACAAAATAAATATTTATTATATATATATATATATATATATATATATATATATATATATATATATATATATACATTTTTATATATATACACAAACACAAACGCATACACACTCACCAACTAGCCAAAACAAGAAACAGAAATATATATATATATACCTGTATATATATATATATATATATATATATAGGCTCAAGTCTCGTACATGTGACAACCAAGTAATTTGAAGTGACTGGATTTTAGTTTATCCTTTGTAGGCGTGAGGCAATTTTTTATATTTACAATGTAAAATGAAGTAAATAAAGCCGACCACACGAGTTAAGAAGTAGAGCGAAGCAAAACAAATACGCTATTAATAAAGTCAAGCCAAGATAAATCAGAAAAATTAGCGACAGACAAATAAGGCAAGTGAAAAATCTAACTCAAATCACTTGATGCAAACATAGTACTGGCAAATAATTCAAGACCACTGAGAGCTCCCTAGTATTACATCATTTCACATGTCTAGGATAAAACATTTAGTCTGACGCGTGCAAAATGCATATTAACATTCAGTGACTGTAGTTTCACTTAGAAGGATGCATATATATGTGCCTTATTTATATTTTACTAAATCCTTAACAGTTATAAATGTACGCAAACGCATATACGGTAGCTGTTATAAAATTAGTCATTATGTATTAGACGTTGCGCACCTAGTAACAAATTAATTCAATTAGGACCAGAAGGATAAACCAAAGGCAGCATGAACGGAAAGTATAATCTCATGCACATTCGTTTTGTGCTTACTGGCGACTCATCAGTAGGAGCCGGTATTACGCCCTTTAAACACTATATATTTGGTCAAAGAATGTGGAATAATAGGACGGTACAATCTCCTAGACGAATGTGTAAACCAAACCAAAACCAACCCACGACGACTGGTTAAATACAATGGGATTGGTGTTTACTTCAAGCACGCAAACTTGATTTAAAGAATTGTTACCACCGCCCGCGCAAACAATTATTGTTAAATTGTATTGCCTATATATGTATATGTGGCGAAAGCTACAAACAGTTAATGTTCGTGACTACATAGAAATTGTGCAGCGACATTTCCAGTCAAGTTCAATGTATGCAAGACTGCTAGAGGTGAGAGCCGCATATCTAAATTTCATTTCCATATATATTCAATGCGGTTTGATCCTCGATAGTCAGTTTGCCGTCGTACTCTGATGATGATCATGGAAGGTCGAAACGCGTCAGTGCGTTGCAGCTTGCGGTAGTTTTGTTATGTTGTTCGACGACTGGTTAAATACAATGGGATTGGTGTTTACTTCAAGCACGCAAACTTGATTTAAAAAAAAAATGTGTAAACCTGCAGTAGTGAAGCTAACATCATATAAAATATCGACAATACGACTTCAACGCTAACTCACTCAATATAATATATATACCGAGTCTGTAAAGAGTACCACCATTTTATCAGTGTCAGTACCTGACGCCAGCACTATGTTTGCCGAAAAGGTAAATGGTACCAAAATTATGGTTGCCGAGGCAGTACATGGTACCAATACAATGCATTTCAATGCATGCTAAAGTTCATCAAAATTGAGGATTATCAATATTTCTTAACATCTGTTAATCTAACAAATCCATACACGCTAGTCTTGGTCGATAAAATTTTCCAGTAATAACTATAAGTCGAGTTGTTTGAGTGAAGCTTTACACATACATTATTGGTCTGTCCTTAATTCGTTTGACTTATTTTAATATGATTTTATTAAATGAGTATTTGTTTTCCTTTACATCCCTCCACAACCAGTGAGGTTCCTTTTATTTACATCATTTCACGTCCTAAGTATAAAACAATTATTCTTCCGCGTGCAATGGATAAATTAAAATTCAGCCAGAGTAATTTTCATTAGTTGGCTGTACATAATAATTATAGACAAGCATATACATACTTGACGCGCGCCAAACTATTGAGAAGCAAGTTAGTTATTATGCGACAACCCAGTGAGAAGTAAAAAGGAAACAGTTCAACGAAAATCAAATTTTCTATGTTAGCTTTATCCTAGGAATTGCGATGAACCGTGGACCGATTAGGGACACCGAAAAAGTTTTCCGTAATATTTCCCACAAACAGAAGAAATGGTAATAATCCTGTGTTTGTCACAATACACATCAGGTAATTATGCTACGCCCAGTATCATGGAAATGTACTTCTTTTAAATATATTTCTTTCAAATACACAAAATATTTTTACACGATGAGTTTTAAAATACATTTTAAATCACATTTTAACGTTTTCGCTCCATCTTGTCAACTGCTTTTACTGGAGACATGAACCCAAAAAGAACCTATATTTAAATAGGAAAACTGTCCAGAATGTAGTAAAGTTATATATATATATATATATATATATATATATATATATATATATATATATATAAACATTAGTCAAAATTTGTAAAAATGACGAAACGAGTAAGCGCAGTTTAACATAGGCTTTGGGAAGTCCCATGTTAATGCCAGTGCAGGAACATATTGTTCTTGCTTGCATAGCCCTAGACACCATTGATTTACTGAAATCGCTTCCAAATAGAAAATTATAATAAAACACCTATCTCTTATTGTAATTGAAAGCCCCTTGTTGGCATGTCGCAAATTTTACATCGTGAAACATGTTTAGATATAGATGTATGTGCAAAACCAATTCCTTTTTTGCAACAACCAGATTGTTAGGTCTCCGCAACAAACAGTATTTAACTATTTATAGTAAGCACGAAACGAATGTGCATGAGATTATACTTTCCGTTCATGCTGCCTTTGGTTTATCCTTCTGGTCGCAACTGAACTAATTTGTTACTAGGTTCGCAACACCTAATACATACTTGCATATATATTAGCTCTTCGCAACAAACAGTATGTAATATGTATAGGATGTTTGGTGGCGGATATTATCGTGAATAAGTTAGTTGCAAAATATGTAAAAGCCAAAGCGGAACGCAATCTATCTCCTATGTGCACCGTTGCCTCTTCATTTTTGTACAGCAAATGAATATGAACAGGGCTCTAACCAACAGTACAAGCATTAACTTCGGGTTTTATTATATCATTAGGTTTTTACCCGTTTAACTAAAAATTCTGTTGTTAACCGTTAGTGTTAATTGTATTACGCACACAATCATACTCAGACTGCAAACAATCTGGTGAACAAAATCGCAATGTCAGTGCTTTGACTAGGCCTTCTTTTCCATAGTAATGAGAAAATAGGCTTGGTTAAGACGCTGTATAATAATAAAATTCGCATTTGTACGCCAGACTGAAGATTGAGTTAGATGTAACACGCCTACAATTAGTGCTTCCCCTCCCCCCCCCCCAACATATTATACTGAAATATAAACCCGCTTTGAATGTTAGCACTGGTGATAAGATACCTGGATACATTAACTTACAATACATTATTTGAAGCTGACTTAGTTATGATAACATCCCCCACCGAAATTACTTTATCATGTGTGAAAGGTAGGATTTCACTGCAATGGACGTTTAAAGTTTTCGATAATTTGAATTGTTCTTGCGGGCAATCATATGCTGACAAATGCATTAAAAGATTAAATTCATACTTGTCTACGCACATATAAACCTATTTGGTGCAAAATATATATGGAAACCAAAGTTAGATATGCGGCTCTCGCCTCTAGCAGTCTCGCATACATTGAACGTGACTGGAAATAATTATTACCACCACCCTCGCAATCAATTATTGTTTAATTGTATTGTCTATATATGTATATGTGGCGAAAGCAGCAAACAGTTAATGTTCGTGACTGCATAGAAATTGTGCAGCCGACATTTCCAGTCAATTTCAATGTATGCAAGACTGCTAGAGGTGAGAGCCGCATATCTAAATTTGATTTCCATACATATTCAATGCGGTTTGATCCTCGATAGTCAGATTGCCGTCGTACTCTGATGATGATCATGGAAGGTCGAAACGCGTTGCAAACAGTTAATGTTCGTGACTGCATAGAAATTGTGCGTCCGACATTTCCAGTCCAGTTCAATGTATGCGAGACTGCTAGAGGTGAGAGCCGCATATCTAAATTTGCTTTCCATATACATGAAATGCGGTTTGATCCTCGATAGTCAGTTTGCCGTCGCGCTCTGATGATGATCATGGAAGGTCGAAACGCGCCAGTACGTTGCGACTGACGGCAATTTTTCTATAATGTGCTACTGGTTAGATAGAACGGAAATGGTGTTTATATCAAGCTCTTAAACTTGATTTGATGAATCAATATAATAGCCAGAAGTTTCTCAGTTATTTGTAAATTGTTTCTGAAAAATATTATTCAGAAAAATTAGTCAGGTCCTGTTGCTCACAAATTCAATTGTAAACTCCAATAGGCCATTTCGCAGTCGTTAGCTGTTTTGTGTGTTACAGTTTGGCACTGAAATTTATCATAGAATAAAACCATAAAGACGGTTGAGTCTTAATTTGTGCTCTTTACGGCTACATTTGCACATTTTCAGCATGTAGTAAATATTCACAGCCAAATTTTTAAATGATTTTTATAGATTTCTGCTTGTTTAGTAGATTTAGTCAATCCGATTGGCCAATGGTATAGACGATCCAGATTGTTAGAATGTTGTTTAACCGAGGGAAGTGCAATTTGAATTAACACCCAATCCCAGATTAATGTAAGCTGTAAAGTTAGTCAGAAATATTTATAGTTGCATGTTTGGACTGCGATTTCAGCTTTCGTGGTCAACCTCCGAGCACCAGGAACTCCTGATTAACGAACATATTAAGTTTCACAAAAGGGTGTGACATCAGCTTTAAAATATGGATGGTTCACTTTCACGCAAAGGTTACCAAATTCCAAAATAACGAGTTATTCAAAAAGTTATAAATGAGTTCACCTAGACCTCATAACACTCATGCATTTGGTGAAGTATTTGAACAAAACATCAACTTATTTTGGATTTTCACCGCACCGCTTCATTAATTGCCAAAACCACGCAGCTCACGTTTACGACAAGACACAATTCTTTTAAGACGACGATTACACTGGCATTAATCTGCAAATATACAGCCACTGACTTCGATTCGACGCCAAAATCAATAATCTTTTCAACGACGAAAGCTGATTAGCCTGTGAATCCAGTCTTGCAATGTGGCCCAGCTCTACAATTCAAAACTTGATGGTGGCTGAACACCATTCTTTCGTTCACGTTAAAATCTGTACATCCTGCATTCTACACGAGCTGTGTGCTGGGCCTATAGGCACACGATTAAATATTAAGCAGCGACTATTTTCAGAACATAACCACGTCCATTGCCGTCAGCATTGCTCGAGCACTGTCAATGATCTTCAAGAGCTACGCTTCTCATAAAGAGTTAAAACAATTTATGTAATTGCAGAAGATTTAAACAATAATTGATTGCGCGGGTGGTGGTAACAATTCTTTAAATCAAGTTTGCGAGCTTGAAGTAAACACCAATCCCATTGTATTTAACCGGTCGTCGAACAACATAACAAAACTACCGCCAGCCGCAACGCAATGACGCGTTTCGACCTTCCATGATCGTCATCCGAGTACGACGGCAAACTAACTATCGTAGATCAAACCGAATTGAATATATATGGAAATCAAATTTAGATATGCGGCTCTCACCTCTAGTCGTCTTGACTTTAAATGTCGGCTGCATAATTCCAAAGCTTTATGACATTTTTTACCTGATTTTCGGATTGCGTACCGAAATGTTTGAATCCACTGTCATCATGAATTTTCCATATATTTCGATTTCCGGGTGCGGAAATCTTTTTCAATGGCAAACACATCACCCACTAAGTTGACAATCAGTATGTCAAGTGGAAATATTAGTTTAAACTGCCTCATTTATACTTGTTGTTAGATATCTTAAACATAACGTTTATTTAAAAAATGCTAGGAAAGTGTATGTTAAATTGGCTTGTGTATATGTCTGCATGTATACACTCTTCGCAATGAGATTACAGTGATTTAATGACAATTACTGACAACTCACTAGATAGGCGTACGTCATGCCTGTGTGTATATGTTCTCGTTTATTTTGAATTGAGGAGTAATCAGTTAATGCACGTGTACACTCATCCCAGTGAAATTACAGCGATTTGGCAACATCTGACTATTCACTGGATAAGCGTGTTTGTGTGTTTGTGCGTGAGCGTTTACTTAAGACTGAGAGCTAATCTGTTACATGTAATTACAGGCACGTGTAACAGTCATTCAAGTGAAACTAAAATGATAACTGCCACTTCCTAAATGCACACGTCAGACCTATTTTACACGTACTTTTCCAAATGAAGTAATTACGAGTGGCATTCCGGTGTGGAGGGGGCAAGATACTATGAATAGAGTAAATAATTAAGAGGTAGCAAAATTAAATTAGAAACTATAAATGACTATAAACGTCGGCTGCATAATTCCAATGCTTTATGACTGTTAATCTTAGGCTTCTTATTGTTGCTAATGATTTCAGGTTATCGATTTTCTTCCGATACTGATGGTATGACTTAAAATTATGGATGATTGCGTGCGACTGGCAGTAGTTTTGCTATTTTGTTCGAGGACTTGTTAAACAAAATGTGATTGGTGCTTAAGATTTTTCTTGTTGCAAACCGAAATCTAAAAATAAAATATCAACACTGCGTGTACCGATCCATTTTACACACTAGTCTGACCACAATTGTCGAAGTTTTGTTTAAGCTTCTTTAACCTTGTTGAGTATAATGTTTACACGGTTTGTAATTGTATACTCTTTATAAAAACACCTAAATGTAAGCTAAAACTTCATCTTTTTTCAAAGTTTATGGGTTAAGCCGCAAAATTTGATTAAGTAGTGGATGATCTCATCGCAAGCGAGAGTGTAAATTTTGTGAAAACCTGGAAATGATGGCTTCTAGTCTGATGCGGTTGGCTTGGAAATCATGGCGAATTTAGAATCAGATAACAACATAGTCTGCGTAGTCTATGCAATCAAATACACCACCTTGAAAATCTTTGACACCCGCATCTTAAATATGCTCGAGAACAGTGTTTATATTGACTCAGAATGTAAATTTGGAAAGTTAAGATAGGGCTAGCTGTAACGGACGCTATTGCCTTTAGTTAACCTGTTAATTAAGTCATCTGGAGCTAGGAGTTAAAGAGCGTGGATAATGTTAAACAAAAAACGAAGCATGTCATTTCTGGATGGAATACGCTTCTTCTTCTTCTTCTAAATAACAAGTTTATCAAATACTACTGTTTTTATTAAGTCGATTATTTACAATTAATTTATTGATGCGATTATGCGGTAAAAGCTTATCTTCATAGACAAGACAACGTACACACCGAAGACATATGCGTGAATCACTGTTCTATCATTTCGTCAATAAGTTTATCCATCACGAATATAAGCACAATTTGTTTCAAAAAACAATAGACTTATAATGGAAATTTCCTTGAGAGCGAATTTGAGACAAGGAGTTGAGCAGAATAGATCGAGGGAAACGCAATCCTGTTGTTCTTGTTATTGTTTTTGTTTTCTTGGCCTAGCAGACGCGTAACCTGGCAACCAAATAGCGATAAATCGTGTTACATTATCTTGACCTGCAATAAGTTAAGGCCTAAAAAGTACAAAAAGTACACCCGAGGCGTAGTAAAGGCCAAGACTACGCTGAGGTACAAACGTTAAATTTGGACACGAGAAAACTGTTCCAATTTAGTAACTTGGCATTAAATAAAATCAAATGTTAAAATTTGTCTTCTATGTGGCATATGTTAAGACATAAAACTATTCAGTAATTAATATTTAAAGTAACATAAATTTAACGATTTAAATTAAATTATTATAATTTTTGTGTTACAAAATCGATTAGGGTAATGACAGTCGTTATAGAGAATGCTATTTTTTTAAATGAATCTACTCATTTGATTAAGATAATTTTCCGCAATTAATATTGATTAAATTAAAGATTGTGAAAATTATTTATCATTATTGTTAATTAAAATATTAAAAGAGATGAAAACTGAAGGGATAAATTCGGGCAATGTCAATTTGAAAATAGAAATTACGGATGAGACAAAAGGCTGTACAATGACTGATCGGGGCTACCTAGTTAAAATTTCACGTCATACAAGGTTCCCAATATGTTTCACATCAAAGAAAAGTTAAGCAACAAACGTCAGTTCTTAGATGACTTTAAAATGAGTGTCCTTTGCGGCATGGGTAGCGCAGTGGTCAGAGTCCCGAACTCCGACGAAAACATACCCTAGTTCGAGTCCCATCTGCTCCAAATTCTGGAATGGTTCAAATGTTCCCAAAAAGTACAAAACTAGTCTGCTTCATAAATTGCTTTTGCTACTTAATGCAATGTTTAGTTTGTAATGGCAATATATTTATAATAAAAATCCTGTCATTCGATTTCAAATATTTGTATATATATTCATCAACATGATATTCTAATCGACTGATCATGAATCACAAAACCAAACAACAATTTACTGGCATCCAGGCAAGACCAAACTTCCTCTCTACTAGACTCAACAAATACTCGATCGGATTCGCGTCAAACTGAAGAGAAAAAACAGCTGCATATACGAGGCGTCTGGGATATCGCTTTGGGCTAAGTTTTAATCTAGCCAAGCCTGATCAACCTGGACAAAACAACAAACATTGCACCAGGGAAAATAAAAATAAATCAAAGTATAATTAAAAATATGTTTTCGATACAAACTAAACCTAAGATAAAATTGAAATTTCAATTAATGGACTAGATCGATTTCATCCTTGATGGACTCTCATTACGTACTTGACATAATTGCAGCTACCGAGCAAAGAACCCAAAGCTTTTGACTCAGCGGGGATATTATGAATTAACGCGTAGCTCAATTGCCAGATCTCAGCTTGACTTAAATATCTATTACTTTATATTTTAAATTTATAAAACAAGAGGTTTAAATTAGATTATATAAAGTAGTTGTGCGTCTAGAAAGAAATCACTACCTAATTAACCGACTGGTTAATCATTATCATGTAGTTTTACCGGAATTATTTAAATCACCCACGGTTTAGTTGTTTTCAAATAGCCCTTCGCTACAAATATTTATTTTGTGTGATTCTTTCTTGGAGTCACTTATAACCTATTTAATTATGTCTCTTCGAGTGCTTCTGGGTTAATATAGATTTGTACTTTATTTTGGACCGCTCATAATATAAAAGCTATACACTGTTAAGTTTTGTTATGCTAAATTTAGACAATAGGTATATATAAACCTTCTGTTTACATGCGAAAATTTTAATTGAGTTTTTAATATGCCATTTTATATATTTTTTGAATAATTGTATCGTTAGGCTACATAAGCCATCAACATTTTGCTATTTCCAGTCTCCAAATCCTGTCATGAAAGCTGTTACTTATTGTTTTGTCTTCTTACTTGATATACAGGCCGTATTTGGTTAATGTTACCTACGGGCCTCCCGTATAGAAGTCATACTATATAGACGGGTCGGCTATAGCACGAGGGAGTAATGTGGGCTGGTTCACATGAGTTTTTACTACATCCACATTGTATCGTAAACTCCACATCCAGAGACAAAACTAAATACAAATAATTCGACGTTTTAAAATCAACTCATCGACATGTTTATTTTGCTTCCATAACTTTGGGAGCAATCTCTTCGCAACCGATTTCTTCCGAAATATGTAGCACAATTTTATTTCTTGCTTTGAGAAATATAATGAATTCGGTCCGGTTTGGAGTGTGATTATTATACCAAATATTGTTCGAGTATTACGAGGAGTTCTTTCCTTTACCAGGTTAGTTTCTTTCTAAAACGCTCTTGGATTGACTAATTTAGAAATTGGTCGGTCTTACCTGCATTGCATATCGAGCAACTATCGCATATGCATAAATAAACAACAACAAAAATAAAAATATTCCAAAAGTATAGATTGGCCGAACAGTACAGGCATTGTCAAAATGCAGACCTAATTTTCCGTGAAATTAATGTGTTCCTCAATTTATCCAATAGAAGAAAGAAAAGTTGATGAATGAATCTGAAGACAAGAATCGGTGATGGCTAACAATACGTTACTAATAAGCGGGTATTTAATAACAAAATTATTGGAGAGAAATAGAGCAAAGGCAAAAACAAAAAATAGTGGAGCAAACACAAAACAAAGAAGAATAAATCTTTAAATCAAGTTTGCGAACTTTAAGTAAACACCGGTCATTTGACATATGTATGGAAAGCGAAATTAGATATGCGGCTCTCACCTCTAGAGGTCTAGCATACATTGTACGTGACTGCAAATGTCGGCTGCACAATTTCTATGCAGTCATGAACAGTAACCAGTTAGTTCATTTGTGACCAGAAGGATAAACCAAAGACAGCAAGAACGAAAAGTGTAATCTCATGCACATTTGTTTCGTGCTTACTGACGACTCATCATTAGAAACCGGTATTACGCCCTTTAACCATTATATAATTGGGTGAGGAATGTGGGATAATAGGACGGTACAATCTCCTAGACAATTGTGTAAACCTGCAGTAGTGAAGCTGGTATCATTAACCATTTCGGTACTATAATGATGGTATCGGGTACTGACACAATAGCTATAGTGTTTGTATCCTTCACTGGCTCGGTATATATATTATATAGACTGACTTAGCCTTGAAGTCACATTGTCGAAAGCTTTACATGATGTTAGCTTCGCTACTTCAAGTTATCGCATTCGTATAGGAGATCGTATCGTTCTATCTTCCCATATTCCACACCCAAATATATAGTGGGTAAAGGGCGTAATACCGGCTCCTACCGATGAGTCGCCAGTAAGCACGAATCGAATGTGCACGAGATTATACTTTCTGTTCATGCTGTCTTTGGTTTATCCTTCTTGTCATATTTGAACTAATTTGTTATTCGTTGCGTATCACCTAATAACAAAATTGTAAAATAAGTAGAATTTTTTTGGCGAAGTGCAGGCCCGTAGTGAATGGTGGCCAATAAACACGAAACTTTTGTGTATTCGAGGGTAGAGCTCTTTTCTCTCTGCTTTTGGTGTACCCATCTTGTCCTAAGGGAACTGACTTTTCACTATGTAAGTAAACCTTATTAATAATTGCATATATATTATTTCTTCAAAGCCATTAACAAGTAAAATTTTTACAAAACCCTGTTTAAAAGGGTACTTTTGAACCAGGTCGAATCGAGATTCAATAATTTGATCTTTTATATATTAAATATATATGCCCGTAGATCAAATAAATTCCGTCAATAATATGCATGATACAGAAACAGGACTGTTTTACAAATGCGAACAGACTTTCACCCGCACAAACGCACACACTAATGCATAATGTACCAGGCAAGGTTCAGTTTCTGTGCTAATTGTCCAAATTTATTCATTTTGATGAGCGAATGACAGAAATAACAACTATTGCCGTTATTAATTGATCTATGTTTGACCAACACATGGATGTTTCCAGTTCCTATTTTCGAGTCATTTCTTCGGTCCACAAACCATTCATAGAAAAACTAATAATTAAAATGTTATATTTCATTTAAAACATTTCAATCACACCTATAACTCGGCAACCTAATGATGGCTAGCTGGAGTTTCACAAGATAGGCGCGCTTCATGTTTATGTGTCTGTGTTTGGGAATAAAACAGTTAATTATTCGGTTAAATATAAAGCATACACGAGTGCAACCAACTAAATGAAACCAAAATGGCATAATTGTCGTTTAACTTTAGCACACGTCAAATTGGTGTTCGTATTCTTATCATCTAAAATTAGGTAATTAAGGTTGACCTCAGTGGTTAGAGAGGGGAGCAGAGTAACATAAATGCAATCGTTATAAGTTATCAAGAGGTTAGTAAAATAAAATGTCAGATTAAGATGTGAAGTAAAATAAGTGAAGCTCCGATAAAGAATTATGAAAATTACTTAGAGAATGAATGTCTGTTATGAGGAAATGGATAATAATGATAAAATTAATTTAATAACTGCTCAACAATATCCCTAAAATATTTGATACATTGAATGTGAAATAATGGATCACATTTTTAATGATGGTGCTGAAAGTAATTAATAAGTCTGTCCATCTCCGTTTTTATTAACAGACAACCAACAAGTATTCATTAAAAATCCGAGTATTGAGATAACGGCGTAATTGTGTTTACGGATACCATATAATTTTCGCTAAACTATCCACTTTTTCCAATGTACATTTATCAACAATTTTAAGCATATGAGAAGAATTCGTCAATGTATCATCTAAGAAGTAGTATTTTTTGCTCTATGACATAGAGCCTTAGACATTCTATATTTTTCGGATGGCTTTACATTTATATAATTGGTAATGTGTTATGGACTATTGCCAAAAGTTGATCGGTTCCAATACAAAACATTCGCGTGCATTATTTTAGAAAAAAATTAGAATTAGACATTCCAGAGTACCAAGTTCTTTCTACGAATCTTGGATGATATTTATGCAATCGGGATTCATGGTGATGAAAATATGACAACTTTCTGAAACTTAACTAATCACAGGAACGATAAATTTAAAGGGAGTCACCGGGTGAATAACCGTTATTCGGTGTCAAATTAACTATAAATGTTCAGAACTTGTAACCTGATTTTCCTATGCGATCTTCCATAATTTGAAGTCAAACCATCCGTATCGGACGAAAGTCGATAACTTGATATCATTAAAAATAAGAAGCCTCAGATTAAAAATCATGAAGAATTGAAATTGTGCACCCGACATTTCCAGTCACGTACAATATATGCAAGACTACTAGAGGTGAGAGATACGCATATCTAATTTTGCTTTCCATATATATGCATTGCGTTTTGATCCTCGCTGGTCAGTTTGCCATCCTACTCTGATGATGATCATGGACGCTCGAAACGCGTCAGTGCGTGCGACTGGCGGTAGTTTTGTTATGTTTTTCGACGACTGGTTAAATACAATGGGATTGGTGCTTACTTCAAGCTCGCAAACTTGTTTTAAATCATTGTTACCATCAACCGTGCAATCAATAATTGATTTTGAAAAAATAATGAGTTGAATTAATCGACTGTTGGAAATATACAGTGCTAATTTTTACAATTTTATTTTTATAAAAAGAAGTGGTTGGTGTCGTAATTTTATTCACCTCTAAGTTTAATTGCGTAAAATCAGACAGTGCGAAAAACGATCGTATTCGTTATGGTATTGCCGGATTCTAAACTTAGCAGTGCTCTGAACCGTTGAAAGAAATCCCTTACCTCGGGCAGTAAACTTCTTTAGCACAAATTAATAAATGTACCCTTTGATAGATTACGATTGTATAGTAACCCATGCAAAGACTGTAGTCTCGTCTATATAAGAAAGACCATGTGTCCAAACAAGGTAAGAGAAGAAGATCACAGACCTCCGTGTTACTAAATTTGATCTTGCCCGCCAATTAGCTGCTCTCTCATGTCCAGCCACACAAAAGTCAAGTGACTAATGTTTCACTGCCATATAATCATAAGGAGTGAAAAAAATTATATAAGTGAATTTAGACAAATTATTAGTGAGATTTACGAGAGAGAGAGAGAGGAGGGGCAGAGAGAGAAGGAATACCTTGCTCCTATGAGTAAATTTATTACAGAAATGAGGCAAACTAAACCTCGCCACAACACCATTATGGTCAAGTTAGCATTCAGGCAAGGCGACATCAGGTCTAACTGCGCTGTAACCTTTTTTGTTAAATGTGTAGTGACGGAATGAGAGCAAGCTAGCCAGACGTGAAGGGCAAGTTTTGGCCGCTGAAGGAAACTTTGGCATCTGGCATCTGGGCAGATAGTGCTCATTAGCCTTGGTTGGTAGACTAACTAGGAGAAGGAAAACTCCGAATAAAAACCGTCCGCACTAGGAATGGACGACCTAGTGTTTTTATTTACAGTCCACATATAACCATGACAAGTACAAATTACAATTAGCTGCTTTCAGTCTGTGTACCAAATACCTATTAGACAATCGTTGATTGTGCGAGTGGTGATAAAAATTCTTGAAATCAAATTTGTGCTCTTGAAATGAACACAAAACTGCTTCACTGGTAATCACATGTGTGACAATTAGATCAAAATGCTTACTTACCTAATTGTCATTCCTATCTTGGCTAAGAGTTTGAATTTCGCATTCAAACGAGGCAATATAAACAGAGGATGAGTCACAAATCTATCCTCTATTACATTCTCAATTTACATAAAGCTTTCCAAATGTCTTTTCAAGGGACATGTTTTGATTATGTTAAGCGAACTACTCAACTAACTGAAAATTGTGTGCAGTGTAGTGTGCGGCAGGACGGCTCAGAGGTTAGAGCACCAGATTCCGAAGCAGACGTGCCCAGGTTCGAGTCATGTCCGCGGCAAATTCTGGCCAGTACACGATGAGTTCCCAATAAGGACGAAACCGGTCTACTGGATGAATTGCCTTTTCTACACTATACAATTCTTAGTTTATACTGACATATGTAAGTAATTAATGGGTCAGGTGTTTATATCAGGACCGCAACCTTGATTATAATAATTGTTATCACCACCCGCGCAACCAATGTTCGTTTAATTATATATATGTTCACTTCAATACCACT
>JAQBSW010009453.1:0-28672 GCA_029291075.1 Eudiplozoon nipponicum
CTATAAATGTTTACAATTTGGAATTTGTGTGCGGCAGCACGCACATAGGAAGAAATACGAAGAGGCATTCAATAGAATACATTTGTACATTACCAAAAGGCAATTGAGAGAGAACTAATGCCACCAGGTATTGCATCAATATCTGGTTATATAAACCATACGGACCACCAAGTGAGCACAAATAACTTCTCCTGACTTTACAGAACAAAGTCGGAAAAACTCAAGAAAATTTATTATACCATTGTCAAATGTTCAAACTTTACATCATCACATTTTGTTATTTAACTGACAGCGAATAAATAGAATCAACTCGTATATCCTGCAAATAGAACAAACCCTATATGAACGAACTTCACCATCATTAACATGACCAACAAGAGGGTCAACGTCAAATTGTGAATAATAAACTAATGTGTAAGGAAATGATGTGCTTTAAGGGAAGGAAAGACTATTGGCCTGGCAATAAATAGAAGTTGTTGCAGAATCGTGAAATCCACACACGTGAAAAATGCAGAATCAAAATGAAGAAAAAAAGACAAACATATCTGCACTAAAAACAGATTTTATTCGACGATTTGATAGGCGAATGGCTGACTCTAAAACAAAAACGAGATACCAGGCAATTTAAAAACGTATTATATAAACAGGCATTAAAAATATCGTTGAAGAAAATACTAAAATTGCCTACATTTCTCACCCAAAAATGTAGTGGATAGAGAGCGTAATACCGACTCCCCCTGATGAGTTGCCTGTAAGTACGAAACGAATGTGCTAATGAGATTATACTTTCCGTTCATACAGACTTTGATTTACCCCTATGGTTGTATTTGAACTTATTTGTCACAACATGCCCAAAATTAGATGCACGATTGCATTCGGCGCTTATATTAACTCTCAGAATTAAACAGTATCTGAATATTATACATTTAATTGAATGATGTGATGACTACCGCGAAAGGTGATAACCGATATCGATCAAGGCCAGAGTGTATGGATTTGCTGGAGTGACGGGTGATAAGATCTAGTAGAAATGCTCATTTTAATGAACTTTAGCATTCATTGAAATACATTGTGTTGAAACCACTTACCGAGTCGGCAACCATAGTGTTGGTACCATGAAACTTTTCGATACCATAATGCTGGTATCGGGTACTGAAACAATAGCCAAAGTGTTAGTACCATTTAAGGCTTAGTATATTATATATATATATATATATATATATATATATATATCTATATATATATATAAAGAGAGAGTAAACTTTGAACTCGCATTTTCGAAGACTTTATATGAAGATAACTCGACTACTGCAGATTTACACATTCGTATAGGAGATTTGACCATCCATATTTCCTACATTCCTCACCAAAATACATGGTGGGTATAGGACGCAAAAAAGGCTTCTTTCGATTAATCGCCAGTAAGCGCGAAACGAATAATCGCATGAAATTATACGTCCCAGTCATGCTGATTTTAGTTTATACTTCTGGTCATACTAGTTTCGCAACACCTATTACATAATTGCATCTGGAATATGTTACATATATATTGCAACCTCTAAAACCGTTTATTTCTCCACTTCGAAAGGCATAGATTTTCAACGAGTTTTCTACGCTTTCGTATAGTGAATCTTAATCATTATCTTTTTAATAGTATCTAACCAATTATATTCATAGGTAAATTTGCTTTCATGTACTGAATGAGTTTCCTCCTCTTCCAATTTAATGATTAAGTACATGTTTGTATATATTTATGCATATATATGCATATATACATAGACACACACACACACACACACACACATATATATATATATATATATATATATATATATATTCGTATGTGGCTTACTCCATTTCGTTATTGCATCTAGAATTTATTTTAACGCTAAGTCTGGAGTACATACGTGTGAGATTTTAACGGTGTGTTGCGCAATTTCACACCTGTATTTACTGTTTGATTTAAAGCAGACGTTTAAGTTGCAATGTTCTCTCATTCTTGTGATTAGCCGTCTGGTCGCTCGGCATACGTAAGATGATCGACAACTTGCGCATGTATATTGGTTAATAATATTTTATGTCAACATTAACGACTGTTTCTCTTTGATTGCTGGTAACGGAAAGTATGTTTCCCTAAATAACTCTCGTAGTTTAGCTGCATTAAATTTGCGTGTTTATGTCGCTTCATCTTTCCGTTGAGTCATTCGGGAAACTGCATCCCCCTTAAATGTGATTTTTAAGTAGACTGCTTTCTATTCTTTTCCGAAATACATATGTTTCTATTGACTTGCCCCTTTAAAAATTAATTCTATTAATTGCCTAGGATGGCCATTAGACATTAAATCATTTATTGCTTTATTATTTTCATTGTCTTTTGAATCTGGACTAATCAATCATACAATTCTTGAAAATCAGCCAAAAACTGTGGATAGTTTATAGTGAAACAGCACGAAACTGTTGTAATGCAAATACTGTGCAGACCAGGTTGGTTTTTCGTGAATTGTTCTATTTAATTAATCATCAGTATCTGACGTGCAACCGATATTCTTTTTCGATTTGTTGAAAATTTGAGGCAATGCACGTTATTTCGACCTGTTCCTAAGGACAAGGAATATATATTACACGAACCATATATATTGAGCATATTTACTAATGCCACTCTTGAATGATGTGTTCACTAGATGCCATAGAAAAATCTCAGCCAACACTCGAGATAGGTGGCTCCTTATTGCCACTCAATCAGTCTGTTTATAGATATTTCAAATTAAAGCGAAACCGTACGTCTTTCGTGCTTACGTAAACTGTGACTTGGCAGCGGAGATGGTAATCTGTCTTGCTATACCACTTGGACTATTATATGTATATATATGTATAAATATATTAAAAAATACTCTACATGACTTTGATAAGTATAGTGGTAGAATGCACAACCGTGTAGGAGTACGTATCATTCAATTGTCTACACTTGATAAGTAACTGTAAGGTGTGCTTGGAACGAAGTACGAGCCCTTACCGATGTTTTGGTAGCTTACAAGGCACGCATATCTACCTGAGATTTTTTTCACCTTTCTGATGTCTTCTTCTGAGTTAACTAGTTGATAGTTACAAAAAACACATCACAGAATTGCATATCTTCTGTGATGTTGATGCTAAATTGTTTAGCAGTTTAGAAAGCCAAAAAGTTCCTTTGTTTATTTAAGAACAAGAAAAACTGCTCAACTTTAACAAATCAAATAAAAATCATTCATTAAAAATCCACCTCTTGTTCAACGTATAATTACGAGTTTCGAGGCACAAAATATTAGTTTATTTGTAAGCAATTGATTTAAACCGTCAGTTCACATGCTTCTTGCTATTTAGCTTAAAACAAAACCTCGCCTTAACCTCTCCCATCGTGAAACTCTTTTCATGTTTAACTTCAAAAGGGGTAAAAACAGAGTTTGATAAATGTAAAATGCAATCTCCTTTGCGAACGTGCATGGGCGCTATTGCAAAGGAACTGGTAAATATCCAAATACCAAACTCTCATCAATTTCCGAAAAACACAATTTTTCAACCAGTATGCATTTTATGACGTAGCAAAAATTCTGCCAAAATGGTAGCGCCGAAAAGTGGAAATCTCTGACTCTCAGTAAATGTCATAACTGACTATGACAGGCTGGTGAAGTGTATACAGTGCGTCCAGGCGCAAGAACGACGCATTAGTTAAATTGCTGACAAAAAGAAGGCTATTTGAAATAACCTTTAACACGAAAGGTCACACTACTGCGATTGTTTGCCTAAATATAATAATTTTCGCCTAAAAAATGCTACTCTGTCTAAGGATTTGCTAATTTGTGTATATTTTTGTTAACTATGATCTGATTTCAATAAATATTTGCACTGCGTTTAAATTACGCAACAATTCCTCATTATGGAAAATTTATGGGCTCCCTCACTGGCCCAAATTTGGAATAATGGCAATCAATCAATGTTGAGTTAATAAACGCTTGAATATTAAATTATCAATGTTGAAATGTTTTGATAAGTTATTTACATAAAAGGATAAGATTTATTAGACGTCTTCGAACGCAATAATGACGTAGAGTTGGGAAATGATTTTATTGAATCCTCTACCGTTATGTGCCGTAATATACGCTATTATTCGTCTTTTATGGTGTCCGAAGGATGATTTCAAACAAGTTCAACAACCAGCAATAAAAACGGATGTTACAAACATTTAAAAAAAACTGACATGGATATATCGTCAATATCGAACGGATACCACTTCTACATTGGGAAATGGTATTGAAATGGGCATTTATGTAATTAAACATTCGTTGGTTGCGTGGGTCGTGATAACAGCTACTATAATCAAGATTTCGTCCTTATTGGGAACTCATCACGTACTGTCCAGAATTTGCCGTGGACACAGCTTGAACTTGGGTACACCTGCTTTGGAATCTACTGCTCACACCGCTGAGCCCTTTACCGCACACTACACATAATTCTCAGTTACAAATTGAATAATGATTTTTGCTCAGCCTTTCCTTTAGGTAGAGCCTAAATAGCATCCATTTAGCTCTAAATTTCCAAATAACCATCCCCAATATGTCATTATAGAACAAATACCACGTTACATGGGAAAGTGATAATGAAATGAACATTTATATAATTGAACGAACATGGGTTGCACGGGCGGTGATAAAAAATACTTTAAACAAGCTTGCAATTTTGATATGAACACCTGACCGATTATTAACATATATTTGTCAGTTTAAACTAAGCATTGTGTAGTGTTAAAAAGGCAATTCATCCAGTTGGCCGGTTTCGTACTTATTGGGAACTCATCACGCACTGTCTTGAATTTGCCACGGACAAGGCTCGAACTTGAACACATCTGCTTCGGAACCTGTTGTTCTAAAAATTGAATCACCTTGCCAATGAAACTTTAAGGCTAAAAAGATGTCATAGAGTCTAAAAATAAAGAATGGTCTAACTAAGAAACGTTAGTTATTATAAAACTGAAAATTGTGAGTAAATTTCGGCAGGGTGGCTTTGTGCTTAGATCATCATACTCTGAGGCAGACGTGCCGAGGTTCGAGCCCAGTCCACTGCAAATTCTGCAGATTACGTGCAGATTTCCTAATAAGGACTTAACTGGTTTATTGGCTAAATTGACTTTTCTATATTGTACAATAATTATGTTATACTTAACATAATATTTATTTAATGGCACTGGTATTTTAATCAAGACCGCAGACATGACTTAAGAAAAATGGTCACGGGTTTGACCTGTTTTGACGCAACTACCAGACAAACACAAAATTTCAAATCTATTAACGAAAAATCTTTTATTTTTTATAATTCATAGATCATGTGTGTAGACATATTTCTTAAAATTTAAGCAAAACAATTACAGGGAGAAGGGGATCACGAATGCCGAGATTAAAATATATGTAAACAAAATAATAAAACTATCGTAGTTGTACAATTAAACAATCATTGAATGCGCGGGTGGTGATAACAGTTTGCTAAATTAAATAAGTTTGATTAAAATAAAAGCCAATTCCTTTGTATTTGGACAGTCGAACAAGATAGCATATTTACCTGATTTTCGGATTGCGTACCGAAATATTTGAATCCACTGTCATCATGATTTTTGCAGATATTTCGGGCTCCAATTACGGAGCCCTTTTTCAATGCCAAACACATCACACACTTAGTTGACAATCAATATGTCAAGTGGAAATATTAATTTAAACCGCCTCATTTATACTTGATTTTAGATCTCTTAAGCATAACGTTTTTTTATAAAAATGTTAGGAAAGTGTATGTTAAATTGGTTTGTGTATGTGTCTACATGTATACACTCTTCGCAATGAGATTAAAGTGATATAATGACAATTAATGACAACTCACTAGATAAGCGTACGTCATGACTGTGTGTATGTGTTCTCGTTTGTTTTGAATTGAGGAGTAATCAGTTAATGCAAGTGTACACTCATCCCAGTGAAATTACAGCGATTTGGCAACATCTGGCTATTCACTGGATAAGCGTGTTTGTGTGTATGTGCGTGAGCGTTTACTTAAAACTAAGAGCTAATCTGTTACATGTAATTACAGGCACGTGTAACGGTCATACAAGTAAAACTAAAATGATAACTGTCATTTCCTAGCTGCACACGTCAGACCTATTTTACACTTACTTTTCTAAATGAAGTAATTACGAGTGGCATTTCAGTGAGGAGGGGGAATGACACTATTAATAGAGTTGATAAATTAATATAATAAATTAAAAGATGACCGGAGGGTAATGGTTATACCTGACTCTAAACTAAGTAGGAAAATAAAAATGGTAGCATCAAAATACAATATACGTACTATTTTAAAACAGACCCTTACACTAGGTATTATACTTCCCAACCAAAAGGAAAAAATAGAACCGCTAGACACATCAGGAGTATATGAAATTTCATGTAACGACTGTAACTTGATGTATGTGGGTGAAACCATGCGCTTAATTAAGGTTAGAAGAGGGGAACATAAAACCGCATGCAAGTATGCCCATGTTAATAGATCAGATCTTGCACGTCATACAGTAGGGACAGGACACACAATTAATTGGGATGGGTGCAGACGTATATCAATTTGTAGCCGTAGCAGATCGACTAGACTGATTAGAGAATCCATCGAAATTAAATCGAGAAATGACATAATGAATGAAACAGCCGTAGAAAAATCACTAGGTCCTATTTGGAATACAGCACTAAATAATGGTAGAAAACGAAGATTGCACGAATCAGAATCAGAATCAGAAACTCGCTCAAGTAAAAGAATAAGAACACTGGACTGATATTAACTTGCAGAGGTGGAGATTGATTAATTCAATATCGCCTAATTTAATTTTGATTATTTCATCCTTGATTACTTGTTGTTAGTGTAGCGCTTTTAACATACATTTATCTATACATGATGGCAAGGTTTATTTTTATTTTATTTTCTTTGCACTATTACTAGTATCTTCTTTATCAGGCAATTTTAATTTCTTTTACATACCATTTAATTTAACTTTCTACCCTATTGAAACACTTTATCCGTTTCTAATTTAATTTTGCTACCTCTTAATTATTTCCTCTATTCATAGTATCTTTCCCCCTCCTCACCGGAATGGCACTCGTAATTACTTCATTTAGGAAAGTACGTGTAAAATAGGTCTGACGTGTGCATTTAGGAAATGACAGTTATCATTTTAGTTTCACTTGAATGACTGTTACACGTGCCTGTAATTACATGTAACAGGTCGCTCTTTAAGTTTTAGAAATAAGCAACGCTCACGCATACACACAAATCGCTGTAATTTCACTGGGATGAGTGTACACGTGCATTAACTGATTACTCCTTAATCCAAAACAAACAAGAACACACACACACAGTCATGACGTATGCTTATCTAGTGAGTTGTCAGTAATTGTCATTAAATCACTGTAATCTCATTGCGAAGAGTGTATACATGCAGACACATACACAAACCAATTTAACATACACTTTCCTAACATTTTTATAAAAAAACGTTATTCTTAAGAGATCTAAAATCAAGTATAAATGAGGCGGTTTAAATTAATATTTCCACTTGACATATTGATTGTCAACTAAGTGTGTGATGTGTTTGGCATTGAAAAAGGGTTCCGTAATTGGAACCCGAAATATTTGCAAAAATCATCATGATGACAGTGGATTCAAATATTTTGGTACGCAATCCGAAAATCAGGTAAATTGTTTATTTCCTGTCTCGCAACATGTTTCTTTTAAAAGATAGCATATTACCTGTGAATTTTTATTTCAAACTTCTGGTAAATTATCGTAGTTAATTACCATCTCTGCAAGGGTTGTTGGTTATTTTGCATTGAAAGCGACAGACCTACCAGCGATGGCAAAGTTGACGCTTGTATTTACATTTTCCTTAACACTTAATAGACGTATCATAAGTATTAACAAAGAAATTCAATCAAAAAGGCTTGCATAATGGAGAAATTGGCTATAGTCCATATGGGGCGCTGAAACAGACTTGCAGTCCTCGCAGTTCGAAAGCAATTACGTTCATTAAATTATCTGCTAATAAAAATCGGAAAAAATACAATTGTCTGATGACATCTAACAGATGAATGCATAGTGGCCATTAATTGTGCAAAACGGAAAAGAAATTTTACCTGAAACAGGAACCGTTTCTTTCACGTTTTCTGCTCAAGTATGTACAAATGAATATATATATATATATATATATATATATATATATATGTATACATATATATTTTATATATATATATATATATATATATATATATATATATATATATATATATATATATATATATATATATAAAGCGCCCGGCCTAAACACTTAGATTTTTCATCAACATGATATTACAATAAATTGGCCACGTATAACACAACCCAACAACAATTTACTAGCATCCAGGCAAATCCAAACACCCACTAGACCAGACTCAACAACCACTCGATCGGATTGGCAGAGTACTGTAGGATAAAATTCAATTACAAATACGGTGTCACGATCATTGTTAACAGCGACAGAAATTTCAAGATACTATGAGAATTCAACTCTGAAATCCGCGCACCATGCGCTGTTACCTATAGGGCAGAATAAAATTGATGGACAAGGCGAAACGACAGACGAAACTCGGGAAAAAACATTCGTAAACTCAACAGCCAACAATGCAAACATCTGATTAACTCTCAATAGATCAATAAAATAGATCTCAGGCATCACTTTGCAATTGAACGAGAAAAATTACTACACGCAGACAAACACAGAGACATATACGCATATACAACCAATAATCAGAACAAACAAGAAACAGAAGTTAAACCGAGTCAGACTAGGTCGTTGCTAACCGCATAACCAAATGACAAACCAGGATGTACATAAATGAAAGGTTGAGTTTTAGTATTCTCGAAATAAATGGCAGTTATCCACTTTGTTATCAATGTGCTATTTTTTTCCGATTGTAGTTTTAAGTTTCACCTGGTTTCGCAAATTTGTATTCTTCACATGGTGACAGCGCAAGTGTGGCTTGCAGTGTTAAACGCCCATATTGTTTGGAAACGTCTGTCAGCGTATGCACATCTGTTTGTTTTGCTCTTCAGTTTGTTTCCAATCCGATTGAATGTTTGTTGAGTCTAGTCGCGGACCTGTTCGGTCTTGCCTGGATACTAGTAAATTGTAAATTGCACTTGTACACGTAACATTGAACAATTCGAACAGATAGTTAATTCTCAAGCCATCAATACAATAATGACCAGATCTCAGACATCACTATGCCATACAGCGCGAATGACCTTTACACGCCAACAGACACACACACAAACACAAACGCATACACACTTACCAATCAGCCAAAACAAGAAAAAGAAGTAAAAGCGAGTCAGATTTGTTGCCACCAACATAATCATTTGAAAACCCAGAATGTATATAAATAAAAATAGTTGGCTTTGTTTAGTAATCACGAAATAATTGGCCTTTATCCACTTTGTTATTAATGTGTTTTTTCTTCAGTAGAAAGCCATATTAGCAATATTTGAGCATGGACATAATAAAGTTATATATATATATATATATATATATATATATATATATATATATATATATATATATATATATATATATATATAGTAGTCAAACCAAACAGGAAATGCAGACGTGGGGATAGTGTAAAGTAAGGAAACAGCCAATCAGTGACATACATCAAATTCAGTTCAAGCTTAATGCCTAAACATGATATTTATGCTTATAAAAATTTGGCTGCAGTTTGTTTATCCTTAAAGCAATATATTCGGCTAACTCATTTCTGTCATTATATTAGCAATCACGTTGAACGATAAGATTTTGAGAACTAACTTGTGATGTTTTAGCCAAATGTTAAGTAATTGCGGACTTGCGTTAACCATTTTATTTATATTAGGCGTTTAGGTTTCTGTGATTTTTTCATACCAGCAATTAACCATCAAGTCTATCAGCCTACGTAAGTTGATCGATGACATGCACATGTATACTGGCTGCTTTCTGGGATTGCTGATGAAGATAAATGTGTTAACTCAAACAACACTCGTAGTTTAGCTTCATCAAATTTGCGTGTATATATGAAGATATGTTCATTTGTAGATACTTGAGAAAAATATTAGAATGAAACGGTTCTTGTATCTGATAAAATTTCTTTTTTCCCTTTTGCAAATGTAAATAGTATTATGAAGTATATTGAGGCTCACATTCAAAACAAATGACGTAGAAATCTTGCGAAATACGACTTTAATAAAGTTTATTATAATAAATGCGTCTCTCTGGAGTTTAAAGCACAATAGACTATGATCCAGATCTAAAATTTCAGTGATTTAAACGCGTGCTTATGTTTAGAATCAGCTTTTTTATAAATGCACGTCTTAGTGTAACTTTACCATAAAACTATGATAAATTGCTAACAATTGAGAGCTCTGTAAACTATTCGCCACGTGTAGCCGTAAATAAGTAAATACTTTGACAATAGAGGCCTTAATGAAATTCTTAATACCCGTCAATTGTACAGAAATCAAATTAAATTTTTTCAGAAACAAGAAATATTTTTTACATATTATTCTCATGATTCCCCCACAGCACGGAAGGAAGTTATTGAAGCATTAAAGATCACATTAAATGCAGCTACACTACGAGGGATTTTTATAGTAACACACTTATCTTTTATGAGCAATTGAAGAGAAACATCCTTTATTGTCTACCTCAACAATTATTTACCAATATACATGCGCCATTCGTCGATAAACTTACGTAGGCCGATCCACCAGACGATTAATTAATCGAATGCAAGGATATTGAAATTTAAACGCCAGTTTTAATTTGAGTCGCGTATAAACGTCTTCAACTACGTAACATAGCGGTATAACCTCACACGTATGTTCTACAGATGTGGCGTTTGCGGAAATTATTGAAATGATTAGCTAATTATGAAGCTCTGTGGATATACACACTGCAGTCAGATTTATGCAAGCTGGAAAAAGCATGATAAGGCAGTGAGCTTGAACTGGATGTGATGCACCCATTTGATTATTTGTTCCCTAATTTTATACTCTCATCATGTCCAAATTTATTGTTTTGTTTCGCCTTTCAATTTATATATAGTTCTGCTCATTTGTTGATACTTTAGAAGAATATAAAGATTAAACGGTTCGTTTATTTCATAAACTTTATTTCGATTTTTGCACATTAAAAGGGTATTATAAGTACATTAACTTTTAAAGTAAATGTAATTTACACTAAAAATCTGTTCTAATTCTGTGTGATATCGACATTTAATACAATTTTATTCCCTGATATATCAGGCCGATTTAACCAACATTTGAGAATCATAAGCTGATTTTGACAATTACGCATTGATCGTCAAAGCTTTTTGAAAAGTAGGGAAGTATTGATATATTTTATCTGTAAGGCTAAATATAAATATACAATTTTGTAAGCAATTTAATCTTAAGTAACTTGTCTCTTGACCAACTCGTGGCATATTTCTATTTCAGCTACTATTTTGACGATTGCGACAAATATTATAAGGCCATATTTTCGTGTAAACTTATTTAATAGAAGGAAATTTTATATTTAATTATTTTTACAGCTAAAGCAAGAATAAATTTTTGCTTTGGATACAATGCATTAAGCAATAAATTTAATGTCAAAAAGTGTGAAATCCGCGATATTCTAATAAAACACATTTATATATAACAAAACCGGAAGAATTTGTTCTCTTCTTCTATGAATAATAATAAACTAATTAGAGTTTACCAATGTTACAATAGCGAGAATACCAACCGTTGTACAAATTATCGATAAGCAACTGCAAGTGATAGAGAGGGTGTGTTTAGGATGTTCACGTTATGATATAAAATTTTCGATAATACTTAAAATTTTAGAATTGTATATGAATAAAATGTGTAAAATATTTACTGTCTAGGTATTTTTCAAAGCAAGAAATAAAAAGGAGGTGCGTTTTGCGGAAGCAAAAAGTGCAGCATACTCTCTCTCTCTCTCGCTTTCCGTACTTGAATAAATAAAAGAAATTTCGAGTGATATATTGTTAGTTTTTTTATTGCCCTTGTGTTTATTCAGGCTTCCTACTCGGTTTTTCATAGTGCATGCATTTGATCTTAAATAACCTTATTTTTCTCTTCTAAATTATGTGTAAAATGTACCAGAAATGGCAAACAGGTAGTGATCTGGCGAACAGATTATGATCTCGGTTACAAAGTTTTAATATGACTTATATTGAAAACGATAGATTTTCAATATATATATATATATATATATATATATATATATAAATTTTTTCTGTGAATATTACAAAATTTATTTTGATAGTGTTTGTTACGGAAAGCTAATATATAGGCAACAAACAGTATCTAAAACTTACATAATTCATCGAATGCTGTACTGTTTACCGCGAAAAGTTGTGACTGATATCGATCATTGTCAGAGTGTATGGATTTGCATAAGTAACCGGTGTTCAGATGTAGATGTAATTCTCAATTTCGGTAAAACTTTCTGTACATTCAAATCCAATGTGTTGGTATCATGTACCGACACGGCAACCATAGTATTGTTACCGTGTGCATATTCAGCAACGATAGTGTTTGTATCTTGTACTGACACAATAAATATAGTGTTGGTACTATTTACGGGCTTGAGAGACATAAGTTAGCTCAACTACTGCATGTTTACACATTTCCGTCCAATTGTCTCACATTCCTCACCAAAATATACATAAAGGGCGTAGTACCGACTCCAATATGTTAGCGCCAATAAGCACGAAATGAATGTGCTTGTGATATCATGCTATTCTTTCATGCTGAAATGTTTTTACATTGTGGTCATATTCGATTTAGTTTGCTATTAGGTACGCAAAACCTAATACATTATTACCTAATGTATGTTTTATTGGAAAGAGGAAACACATTCAATAACAAATTGGACAATGTCCGGTTTAATTCGAGTGTACTCGACATCGTTTTTATATATACATCCTGTGCTGTCACGCACACATAAACGTACGGATATTCACTCCGAAATCAACTCGTAATTAAACACCAGCATGAAATGGCAGTGAATCTTGAAATCAGACTACTTGTTACCCAATTAATCAAAAGAAAATGCGGGATGCATATAAATAAAGTATTGTAAGATGTTGTTGAGAACTCTTGAAATAAACCAGATATTATCCAATTTTCTTTAAATCAAGTTTGCGAGCTTGAAGTAAACTGTTTGCAGCTTTCGTCACATAGACATATATAGGCAATACAGTTTAGCAATAATTGATTGCGCGAGTTGTGGTAACAATTATTTAAATCGAGTTTGCGAACTTGAAGTAAGCACCAATCCCATTGTATTTAACCAGTCGTCGGATAACATAGCAAATATACCGCCAGTCGCACGCACTGACGCGTTTCAACCTTCCATGATCATCATCAGCGTGCGACGGCCTATATATGTATATGTGGCGAAAGCTGCAAAAGGTTAATATTCGTGGCTGAATAGAAATTGTGTGGCCGACATCTTCCTTCAAGTTCAATGAATACGAGACTGCTAGAGTTGAGAGCCGTATATCTAACTTTGATGTCCATATATATTCAATTCGGTTTGATCCTCGATAGTCAGTTTGCCGTTGTACTCTGATGATGATCATGGTAGGTCCAAACGCGTTGCGGCTGGCGGTAGTTGTGTTATGTTGTTCGACGAGTGGTTTAATGCGATGGGATTGGTGTTAACTTCAAGCTCGCAAACGTGATTTAAAGAATTGTTACCACCACCCACGCAATCAATTTTTGTAAAATTGTTTCACCTATATATTTATATGTGTGTGTGTGTCAAAAGCTGCAAACAGTTTAATTCAAGCTCGCAAACATGATTTTTTTTAAATTGGATAATAGCTGGTTTATTTCGAGAGTACTTAACAACATATTACAATAATTTCTTTATATACATCTCGGATTTTCTTTTAATTAATCTGGTAAAAAGTATTCTGATTTCTAGATTCACTGCCATTTCTTGTTGTTGTTTAATTGCGAGTTGATTTCGGAGAGAATATCCGTACGTTTATGTGTGCGTAACATCACAGGGTTTATATATAAAAACGATGTTGAGTAATCTCGAAATAAACCGGACATTATCCACTTTGTTGTAATCTATGCTTTGTCTCTATAATATATATATATATATATATATAATATATATATATATATATATATAAAATTACACGACATAGAAGCATATGTGCTCCGGTCGCGGTAAATTCTGGAAAGCATATGACGACATCCCAAGAATAACGAAAGCAATGTAATTCATAAATTGCATTTGCTGCATAATGCAATGCTTAGTTAATACCATAAACATATATATATATATAGTCAAAATTCAACTATAAAAACTTCAATTCAATGTTACTTCAATAAGTGGCCTAGTGTTTGTATGTGCGTTACATAATGACAGAATCGTGGGAGGATATTTCGATGTTTAGGTCGATTTAGGCACCAAATCAAGTCTACATAAGGGCAAAGCCAACAAAGGAACTGTTTATTTCTAAATAAAAATTGCGTGTAGTGCGCGGAGAAAGTAGGGCAGTGGATGAGTGAAAGACTTTGAAGCAGGTATGCTCCGGTTTGGATATCGGTTGCAGCAAATTCTGGTGTGCTCTAAAGGCTACATTTGTCCACGAATTTTGTGTTCATTTTCGCCTTGTTCGTCAATTTGTTCTGTCTCTTTGGTAACAACACTGGGTGGGCGAATTGCAGTGTTGAATGCCCCTATTTTTTTCAACTTCTGTCGCTGTGTGCACAGTCTGTTTTTTTGTCTCTTCAGTTTGTTGTCATTCCGATCGAAATTTGTTGCGGCTTGTCTGGAAAGTGTTCGTGTGTGCCTGGACGCTAGAAAATTGCGGTTTTGTTGTACGATTTGTGGTTTTTTTAAATAAAGATCTTCGTGTATGTATAAAAATTTTCGGACTTCCCTTTGTGTGCGACTGAGAAGTTCCTCGAATTGGCTGAGCGCCCCGTTTCATACATATATATATATATATGCTCAGATATAACTGATTTTCCTGACGATGCTAGGCCTGTTTATATTAATTTTTGCGGTAGGTGTTGCTGGTTTCCTTTGATTGATGGCATTTTCGTACATCAAATATATACGCTACATCGTAAACACGAAAACCTTTTGTCTATGAATGATTTTGACTTTGGCATCCAACCTCATGATTCTCTGTGAGCTCAATTTGATGTTAACTTTTACACTGTTAAAATTCTCCTTAGTGATTACATTTAACTGACGCAAAATTATTGATGCCGGCAGATCGCTTCTAAATTGTAAGTTTATGAAAATCTGTTTGACGCCATCTTCCTTAGTTCCAATCGATCGTGGTCTGATTTTGACATCTATGAACCGTTCCGAATAATTTTACCGTAGCTATTTCTTTTTCTCAGGTTGCTTAGTTCTTCCTCAATCTTTTGTGCAGAGAACATCATTCAGATTCTGTTTGATTGGTGGTTAATTAGGTGACTTTTTTGAAATTTTGTGCACACTACTGTTGTAATAAATTTATTGCCCAGTGAAAGTATGTTTTCAACGTATTGCCGGTGTCAAATAATCAATTTCCTCTCGAGTGAGTTGGACGTCCAAGAAGGGAAAAGTTTTGTCTTTCTCTACACCGAGAGTGAGTTTGATGCCTGCATCGGCTTCATTGATTAGCTTAAGGAATTCAGTTGGAGCTGCTGCGTCTGTGACGAACAAAAACGTACCATCTGTGTAAATTTTGTAGAGTTCCCGCTGGTCAATTATATTTTAAGCCAAGATTATTCAAGATGCTGCATTTATAGAACTGCCAAAAGGGGGGCAATACAGCTTCCGATAGCTACACCGTTGATATAACCATAGTATTTCCCTTAAAATGGAAATTGCCTGTTTCGTGTACATGGTTATATCAGATATTTAAGATCATTTGTTTCTATGGGGCTATATTGAAACACATTTTTAATCAAGTCACACAAGATCGTTGTTGTTATTTTGAATGGAATGTTAGTAAATATGGTTGATGTGACAAGCGGGAACATTTTGTTTTGTAGGACGTTCTTTTCATACAGTTCATCTGCTAGCTCAAAAGAGACCTTGATGGTGTTTGTGTTTGTCATATTTATGAAAAAAATCCGAAGACTTTTCGGCGAACCAAAAACTCATCAAACCATGTCAGTCTGAGGAGCTCCTTCGATGAGGCCCAGTATGTCAAAACCATCTATGTTTGTCATCAACCATTGCTAAATATAAATATGCGATTGTGTATTTGATATTTGTAACAATTAAAAAATTAGTTCTAATAGAACCAGAAGGATATACCAAAGACTGTATGCTCAAATGTCATAATACCATGTGCATTTGTGTTTTGTACTACCTGGTGGCCCAGTAGTAGGAGGCAACAAAAAACCAAATACCCAGCATATACCTGGTTAAGTTAATTGCAAAAGTTATACCAACTAGCTATATATAATGAGATAAATGTTTATGCCAAGTTCGAAAAGGTGCTCACCCACGGTTCAATCAGTAATACAGTTAAACAGTCAGTGATTGATATGGTCTGAATGATTGGTGCGCAATGCGAGCTTCATATGTTGACTCTCCGCGAGTTGTGGTCGCGGGTCTTTGCTTTGCCTTGTCAGTTACGCAAAGATCCGTTTGATTCACATTTTCAAGTACGCATTGATCTGGTCTTTATTTTGGCTGGGTGCAGATTCATCCCTTCCTTCCGAAGGCTTCAACATCGTTCATACTAACCATTGGAAATGAGGTACAATCTAATCTTCGATGATTGGCGACGTTTCGAAAATTGATTTCCGTTTCCATCATCAGGCCTCTAATCACATTAATACACAGCACAATACTCACAATAGCAGATTTAAGCAAATCTTGATAAACTCAGTACAAAAAAGCTCTGTTTATATATTTGACACTATTATGTATTTATTAATATTATTATTTATATTTTATATAAATTGTTTCTGAACGAGGTTACCACATTTGCTTAAATCTATATTAACTGTTCTATTATATATGATAGATGCCTGATAATTGGAATCGGAATTCAACGTCGCCAGTCATCGAAGATTAGATCGTACCCCATTTCCAGTAGTTAGTATGGTCGATGTTGAAGCCTTCGCAAGAAAGGGATAAATCCGCACCCAGCCAAAACGAAGACCAGATTGATGCGTACTTGGATATGGGAATCAATCGGATCTTTGCGAAACTGGCAGTGCAAAGCGACAATCCGCGAACGTAAATCGCGGAGTTTCAACATATGACGTTCGCATTGCGCCCTATTTATTCAAATCATATCCATCACTGACTGCTTAACTGTATAACATATATACGCGTGATGATAGCTGCAAAATGATCATTCTCGTGATTACATTGATTTTAAGCAGCCAAAATTAACATTTAAGCACAATTTATATAGGATTAGTAGAAGTGCGTGCCGCATATCTTAATTTACTTTCCTTATATACGCATGGCGGCTTGATCCTCGCTAGTCAGTTTGCCGTTGTGCTCTGATAATAATCGTCCAAGATAGAAAGGAATCAGTACTTATGACTGTTGGTGATTTTGCTATCTCATGCAAGTGGTTATATTCAGTAAGATTGGCTTTCATGCAAACTTCAATTGACGAATTATTATCACTAGCAAGCAATCACTGCTTGTTTAAAGGAAGTATAGTTTCTTTGAATCAAGTTTGCGAGCTTGAAGTAAACACCAATCCCATTTTATTTTCAACCAGTCGTCGAACAACATAAGAAAGCTACCGCCAGTTGTTCGACGACTGACTAATTACAATGGAATTGGTGTTTACTTCAATCTTGCGAACTTGGTTTAATGAATTGATACCATCACACGCGCAATAAATTTTTCATTAAGGTATTATAGTTGTTGTGTGATAATATAATCATAAAAAGCTTTTACCGAAAAAATGTGTCACAATTTCATCATTTGAAATTTCATTTACTAGAATCACATTATAACCTAAGCTCAAAGAGAATCATTATTTAGAATTTTATCAACTAATAAACAAAACTCTATCAATGAAAGAAACATGCTGTTAAATGTTAACAAAAATTTATCTATACATGATGGGAAGGTTTACTATTTTTTCTAAAAAAAAGCCCGATTTTATTTGCACTATTACTAGTATCTTTCTTTATCAGGCAATTTTCAAATTCTTTAACGAACTGTTTTAATTTAACTTCTTACCCTATTGAAACACTTTATCCGTTTCTAATTTAATTTTGCTACCTCTTAATTATTTACTCTATACATAGTATCTTGCCCCTCCTCACCGGAATTCCAATCGTAATTACTTCATTTGGGAAAGTACGTGTAAAATATGTCTGACGTGTGCATTTAGGAAATGACAGATATCATTTTAGTTTCACTTGAATGACTGTTACACGTGCCTGTAATTGCATGTAACAGATTAGTTCTCAGTCTTAAGTAAGCGCTCACTCATATACACATAAACACGTTTATCGTGTGAATAGTCAGACGTTGCCAAATCGCTGTAATTTCACTGGGATTAGTGTACACGTGCATTAATTGATTACTCCTCAATCCAAAACAAACGCGAACACATACACACATGCATGACGTACGCTTATCTAGTGAGTTGTCATTAATTGTCATAAAATCACTGTAATCTCATTGCGAAGAGTGGATACATGCAGACATATACACAAACCTATTTAACATACACTTTCCTAGCTTTTTAAAAAAACGTTATGCATAAGAGATCTAAAAACAAGTATAAATAAGGCAGTTTAAAATAATATTTCCAATTGAAATATTGATTGCAAACTTAGTGGGTGAAGTATGTATTATGTTTTGCGAACCTAGTAACAAATTAGTTCAGTTGTGACCAGAAGGATAAACCAAAGGCAGCATGAACGGAAAAGTATAATCTCATGCACATTCGTTTCGTGCTTACTGGCGACTCATCAGTAGGAGCCGGTATTACGCCCTTTAACCACTATATATTTGGTATAAGAATGTGGAATAATAGGACGGTACAATCTCCTAGACGAATGTGTAAACCAGTAATAGTAAAGCTAACATAAACTAGAGTCAACGACAATGTGACTTCAATGCTAACTCACACTATATAATATATATACCGAGTCTGTATAGGATACTAACACTATGGCTATTGTGTTAGTGGGTGAAGTGTTTGCCATTGAAAAAGACCTCCGTACCCGGAGGTCGAAATATATGGGGAAATCATGATGACAGTGGATTCAAACATTTCGGTACGCTATCCGAAAATCAGGTAAAAAAACTCTCAGGTTGTTTTGCATTGTCATCTATAAAATTTGAATTAAAAACCTAAAGCATATATACTATATATGGTACATTATTAATCAAACATACGAGATTTATATTAACATCTTTCAGGTGGGTTGTAAACTTAATAATAAACATGACGGAATATGTGCCTTGCAGATATTTCTCTTGATTAAATGTATTTAGAAGATGGATTAATAGACGAACGTAAAAATGTATCAGAACAATATTTGCACTTTCAGTGGAAGCTAATTACGAATTTATATTGCGTGGATTTTATGACACACACTTTCGAAGATATACATTAATTTCAGTTTAAGCGAAGCCAGTGATATATGTGCTTTTAGATCTTAGTTAAATTGCAATGCTCCCAGAGTGGACCGTATGAATCCTCCCAAATTAATGAGTTTGTGGGAAGTAGATGTTCAAGAGCAATGGCCTAGACGATAACTAATTTATTATAATTCTATTGACATGGAAACGTAATTGGTTTGCGAATTGGTGCCCGTTAATAACGATATAATTATTCAAATGATTAAAAATAATAGATATGTAGTATAATTATACGAAGGGTTAAAATCTTTTATTAGTTAGATACGATAGTGAAATGGGTTTATTTTTACAAAAAACACAAACATGTCAAAAGCCCAAATTGTGAGAAACGAAAATTCCACTGTGAATAGTCAGTGCACGGACGGGGACTTTTTCCTATTTTAATTGTCTATTTCATTTCTACTGACAACGTCAAATGTTTTGTTGTATACTTTCTCCGTGTACTCTATAGAAGGTAATATTTTATGGGAATTTAGATATTACTTGTTTAAAAAATTCATTATCTATAAAAAAAGAAATCCATTTTCGTAAGCATAATTTTTATGCAACGGATCTGGGCACGATAAAATCTTGTCAAATAGAAAATTGCATACTTTTCCCGGTAAAAATATCCATCGATCGAAGTAACTAATTACCACAAACTGTCAAATATTAGTTGTTCAAATCTTGCACAAACGCAAAGGTACACAAATTGCACTGTTATTAATATTTGTCATGTTGTACAATTTATGCTGATTCAGAACTTAACCTATTATTACATATTACGTTGTACGGAATCAAAAAATGCCGATAAACTAATAAACAGATCTGATTTGCCGGTGATAAACATTTGGTACCAGAGAAGTTTATCTGTTGCAAGTTAATTACGTTTCTGTCATCCTGAGGTTTGAATAAGGTATCGGATCACATTAATGCAGTTAGACAGAGCTCAATGCCTGGCACAATTCTCATGATAGAAGTTCAACTACTTAACACTGTCTGCCAGGTCAAATCTTCAAAATCATATGATTTGTATGTATTTTTAAGGTGCTTTCATTAATCCAATAAACAAACACACCATCCACGTAGTAATAATAGCGGCATTGTTATCATTGCCGATAGCAATACAAAAACTTTCATATAACTATGTTAAAATTTAAACTAATTTAACAAAATTTAAACAAAAAAAATATTGTTAAAGGTCTAGTTCATAATTAGATACCTATCTGGGCAACACGAGGAAATTCGACAACTTAGACCTATAATAACACCATTCTGATAATATCCTATATAATACAGTTGCATAAAATTACTTTTTGTTGCACAATTTGATTGTAATTGACTTTAGTTGAGACTGTCATGTCAGAATTTGTTGTTTCTTAAGACAATCTGACCATGGCTGAGAAAATAATGTTCTATTTGGCGGTGAAGTTGAAGGTATACGTAAATCATGACCGAACCAGCGCAATTTATGTAGCCTCAATTGTTTTTCATACAAGAAGCATTTGTTAGCCTCTCCAAATTACGTCTTAGGATATCAGTTTACGATGAGTTCCCAATAAAATCGAAACCGGTCTACTGGATGAATTGCCTTTTTCACACTATACAACACCTAGTTTATACTGGCAAATGTTTGTACATAATGGGTCAGGTGTTTATACCTAGATCGCAAACTTGATTAGAGGAATTGTTATCTCTACCCGCACAACCAATGTTCGTTTAATTATTTAAACTTTTATTTCAATACCACTTCCCCATGTAGCGTGGTGTATGGTCTGTAATGAGAGATTAAGGATGGTTAGTTGGACTTTATGTCTAAAGGGATTCAATATAGGTGCCAACTAAAAGATAGGTTAACCAAGAAACATTAGTCAGTACATAATTGAAAATTGTATCAAGTGTGCGACAGAGTGGTTCAGATTCCAAAACAATCGTGCCCAGGTTTGAGCTCTGTTCGCCGAATATTCTAGATAGTATGTGATGAGTTCCCAATAAGGACGATGCCGGTCTACTGGATGAAGTTCTTTTTCTACACTATACAATTCTTAATTTACACTGACATATGTAAGTAATTAATGGGTCAGGTGCTTATATCAAGAACGCAACCTTGATTAAAGTAATTTTATCACCGCACGCGCAACCAATGTTCTTTTAATTATCTACGTCTAAGTATATCAGCATTGTTTATTCTCGGTTGGTAACCCATAGCGGAAATGCTTTTTAAACTATCTCGGAAAAACGTCTGAAAGCGTCAAATGTCTTCAATTATATAAGACCAAGTTTTACTAATCTATAATATAACTGAACATAAAGACGTCCTTTAAATCAGAGTTACATACTCGAGTTTATTTATAAATGTCGAAGGTTGGAGAAAATTACTCTAGCCTTCGCGATTTTCATATTCACCTCGCGAGTCATATTGCCAAGCCTGGAAAACCTGTCAAATGGTTATCTTGAATCTGCACAGCCGATGTGATCGATAAATGGTTTAGAGAGTGCAAATTTCATACGAAAAGAAGGAACGACGAATTCTAATCTATTTAACGTGTCCTGGACAGAATCTTAGTTTTCGAATAATAATGAATTATTATCTGCATAGTTAAGATTGACTAATATACCGTCGGCGAGAACTAAGACGTATGTATTCTGCACGTATAGAAGAGTATGGTCTGTAATGGCACCCAATTCAAAATTAAGCAAAATTGGCATTCTTGATAGCCACCACTGCAAATAGTAAAGTTGTCTGACTTTAACGCGACCGGAGGGAGTTTATGAAAAGATTACATATACTATTTCCAAATGTATTGGGCATAGGGCATTTTGACAAAAACACGAATAGACCACTGCGGTCAACTTACTCAATTACAAATTTGAAGTCCAGAAATACCAATACTGTGGGACGGCGGCACACAAATTGCCGTTCAAGTACACGTCTTAAGGTAAAAATTTTATCTATGCAGACTCGTCTTGGCAGGAATCCGGCTTATTCTCCTCTTGTACGTGGATTGAACATAGCGTCCAGATGGTGTAGGATAATCGAAGCAAATAAATTTGAAAGACTGAAGTTAGACCTAAACCACGATACTTATTGTACGAATTAACGGAAGACTTGATCCAAGCACAGTATCCTCATTGAGCAGAGATCTAAATAGATCCGTCAACATCCAACAAATTATGTCGCAACCAACTTTTAAAAAATTCGGAAGCAGATCATTGTGGTATGCAGCATTGCCATGTTTAAAAAGATAGCATTGTAACACGCAGCTCCGCGTTACAACCCAACGATGTTCGATTTTGACAAATATGGTGCTCTTTAAGGTCAAACTCTGTTCTTACACAATATTTCTCTTAACTGTGATTTTAGAAACAATCTTTGTTAGTTTCTAGCAATTTTAAGTGAGATTTCTTGAACTGCAATTTTATTTGTAATTAAAAGGGTTGTTTATTAAATATACACACCCGCGCGCAATAAGCAAGGAACATTCGGTGGATTGTAGTGCCACAGCGGATTTATTTCGCTCAGTTGGTTTATTCGCAGTTTACGCAAGGGATTTACTGTTCGCATTTAACTATGCCTATCCGAATTTCAGAGTACAATGGATTATTATAATTACATAAGTTAAAACCATAGCAAACAGTGAAATAATTATTTGTGAATTTTTTTTCATTGAAGTTTTTACACGATGTTAATCAATTTATCATCAGTGACAACTTTTACCAGTGACTATATTCATATCATCATGTATTTTCCATCGGTTACATAAATTCATTTCAATTCAGACATTTGTGAAAGAATAATTGCTTGTGTGTAAGACATTCAACTTTGTAAACAGCGTTCATTTTGCTGCCGTCTAGAGCACGGACAATTTTGTTTAACTGTGACTTGTGCATAAGACATTGAACTTTGTGAACAATTTCACTTTATTGCCGTCTAGAGCACGGTCAATTTGGACTACTTATGAATTTATATGCAACGTTATTTACAATAAATTTGTGATCATTCGTATTAGTCTTCTCACATCACCCATCGGGAAAATGCAGAGGATTGATCATGTGCACCGATCTCCACATCCGCTACCAATCAAATGTAGGGCGTAATTAACCCCGCAAAACTCCAACAAAAGAATATTAGTGCAAATTTATTTTATTACTCAGGATTTTGATGTAGAATAGACTAGAATAGAATAGAAGAGAATACCTTTATTTGGATTCAAACCACACATGTTCCATCAAATAGATAATAATATTGGAAAATGTACAAAATAAAGAAAGGAATCACATCACATAAATATGGGCAATTAGTCTCATATAGATAAGTTGTTCCCTGTAGTTATAATGTACAATGTACCAACATCTAAAAAATTCGGCTGCAATAATTTTTATCATATAGGAAAAAGAACGATCGTATAAATTAATCGTATTTCTATAATAATCGGTTATATAAATACTTATAGATTCATTATCTAAATAGGAAAAAATTAAGGTATAATTCGAGTGTAGCATTATGCAAAAAATGATAATCATGACTATCAATTGATTATATGTATTGTTGACTAACATGATGATATACTGCATAAAAATTTTATTTTAATAAAACAGAACGTGAAAATAAAAATCTAAAGAAGATATGTTGCTAATCACAAATATCCTTGTCTTTTATTCAACCACGCGAAAGTATTATCATCATCAAAATGAAAAAAATCAGGATTGAAGATTTTTTCTAGTTCAGTACATAAAAATTTAAGACATCTTAGATGGAGGCGTTTCTCTAAGCCCCTTTGGCAATTGATTGTAAATTTTCGAAAAACCACCAAAGGAGGAGAGATATCCAAATGTCCAACTTCATGAATCTTTCTTATTGGATTCAAATAGGCACCGGTCCACTGGTTCAAATGGAAAACTTTTATGCAATAGCACATCTTCCGAAACTATAATGCTTGCTATGATACAAACTGTTGTAGAGGAAGATATTTCCTCCAACAAAATTAAAGTGACATTTATTGATAAATTTAAGCCACCTTAGCTGATTGAAACGAATATAATTTAAAAAGAAATTATTCTTTTATTTTTTAGAGTATTCTTTGCTTAAATAATTGACAGTATACATAATTTTAAAATGTGCGTAATTTCAGTTTTGGTAATCTGTACTTGACTGGCATGACGTTTCATAGCAAGCTGCATTTGTTTCTTTTCTCCAATTTTCTATTATAATTACTCGATTTTCACACTAAACACCTGCTATCTTTTTGTGTTTTGAATCGTACATATTGGAGACGTTCTGGAAAGGTAATTGAATAATTCTGTTTTTCTCCTATTTCTTTCCGGGTTATTTGATTGGATGTTTTGCTATGTTAGAAGTACACATTCAGTTGCCTAACTCTAAGTTTTCAAATATATATTTTAGTTCGATCAGCTTGGAAGCTAATCTTAAGTTTGAGGACAAAAGCAAGATAGCTCAAGATATAGCAGGCATGAATTTAATAGATGTGAACAAGAATTGCTACTTATCAGATTCAAATGGGTATATTAAGACAAAAATGACTTGGCATCTATGGGGTTCTCATTTACTAACAGGTATGGAGCCTCCACACTGTAATCTACTGACGTATATAATGCGGGAGATAGGGCTAATTTGTTTCACATCTTTTCCTTGTAATGTAATTAGATGTGGATAAGATATTCTACATTTTTGACATCTTTTATAAAACCACGGTGACTGAATAAATGTTCACTGATAACAATGAGTCCACATTACCCATTATTAATTGCTTAATTATCTTCCAGAGCCGTTTATAAAAATTAATATTTAATCATAAGCGTACGGTTGTCTGATAACTTTTGACAATGGATAAACAACAATTGTTAAAATACTGTAAGGTATTAAGTCATCCCTCATAATTGTATTTATAATTGAGAAAAGTGCATTTAAATATATTGTAAGAAAATACTATAAATTATCGACCGACACTTAAAAAAATCCATTTAGTTTTGAAAGTAAACTTTTATATACAAAATTATCAACATTTGCAGTCATTTACAATTACCTGTACTTGGTTAAATACAAAATCTAGTAAAACAGTTATATGACTTGCTTTTTGAACATTGAACACTAACTTAAATATCAACTCCTTTATTTCAAAGATTAAGTAAATATCTGATTTATCTAACAGTATATTCAGTATATTTTTTCTGCTTATTTTCAAAAATCATTCAGAGGTTTGTAGCCTGACTTTTAATTATATTTAAGCTTAATCACTATAATCTATCTGGTCTTCAACGCAATCAAAACCATTAATCATATACATTTTAATAATAATATCACAATTCTTAATTTCTATATTTTCTATATATCTTCACGGGTAACATTTTGATAAATGTCCAATTTTAAAATAGATTATATTGCAAGCTAGTCCAAAGATAATAAATTCATTAATGACTATATTTAGAAAAAACTAACAATTAACAAATCAGCACAATATATCGAAATGCTCCCAGTTACTTATTTAATACATATCACAAACGATTGTAAACATACGTTTCTGTTTGCTTAAAGATAACTTATTTAAGTCAGAGGTGCAATATTGATATAAGCACCAATCCCATTATATGCCAATATCTCTCAGGAGAAATTAAGCATTGTATTATGTAGAAAAGACAATTCACTCAAGAGAACAGTGATGTCCTTTTGGGGAACTATTAAAGTTCTGTCAATAATTTGCCGCTGACAGGGCTCGAACTTGGGCAAGTCTGCTTTGGAATCAGTTGATCTTACAACTAAACCACACTGTTTAGCGTGCGGCAGTTTAACTCAATTATTAGAGCAACCGATTGTGAAGCAGACATGCCCAGGTTAGAGCCTTGTACGCGAAAGATTCTGGAAATTACGCGAAGAGATCCCAATAAGGATAAAAACTGTCTACTAGATGAATTGCTTTTATTATATTATACAATGCATGGTTCATACTGACAGGTGTATTCATATAATCGGACTGATGTTAGAATAGAACAGAATATAATAGAATATTTTTATTTGGATTCAAACCACACATGTTCCATCAAATAGATAATAACATTGGAAAATGTACAATATATAAAAGATATCACATAACATAAATATGTCTAATTAGCCCCACATAGATAAGTAAATCTCACTAGTTCTGATATACGATATATCAAAATCTAAAAATCCAGCCGTAATATCACTGCATATGTTATATCAATTTTGATTAAGTTATTATGTTAAAGGAAAAAATGGACTTTTTAGTTAATCTCATTTGTATAATAATTGATTATATAAATATTTATAGAATTATAATCGAAATTCACAAACCTGATAATTGGAAAAATTAAGGTATAATTCGAGTGTAACATTATGCAAAAATGACAACCATAACGAACAATTGATTATTTGCAATTTTAACTAATATAATGCATAACATTTTCAATTTAATAATGCAGAATGTGGAATAAAATATTTAAGAGATATGTGTGCTGCTGATCCGCAATTATCCTTGTCTTCTCTATTCAAAACGGTAGGATTGTGCGTTTTCTAGTTCAGTACATAAATATCTAAACGACATGTCTATATCAAGATCGAAAACATGATTTAAATAACTGTTGTTAGCACCCGCGCACCTTGTTAATGGAAAAATTCAGTAATATAGCGAATAACCTATTAATTAAAAATGATCTATAATCTGATCAACATGAGCAGCATGTTCTAGAAAACATGACGGGTTTGTATATTTATAGCTCTTTTGGTCCAATTTACACATATGTCATTATTCCAAGTTATGTTGATGACATTCATCAAGAATATCATCGCTGCAGCAATCGTTCTTATCTTTAAGCGTTATCATTGGTCTGTCATACTTGCCTGTATCCTATTCAATTAAACTTATCTGTCATGCTTTCCCCATCCTTGCCCTCGTTTTAATATTCATTTTACCATTATTTAGCTGGCGTCTCCTTTCTATGACCAATTTTTGTGATAAATTCATGATTCTGCCAATGAACGTATTATTTAAAGCACTTAATTCATAACTTTCCATGATAATTTCCTCAAATTATTTATTCAATACTGGATTTTACAATGGCAGATCCAATGGCATTTTATTATTTCTGCCCCAACAAAATAAATAATGATTAAATTTAACAAACATAAATCATCTTATTTGACCATTTCTTTTAAATAAAACAATATTTGTTGATCCAGCATAGCGAACAAGACTGTCAATTAGATATATGAAACATGTAGGGATTTATCCCTCGATTTATTTGTTTGTTGTATTAAACTTGTCCGCATCTAATGCTCCCAAGCCAACAAAATGCTCGACACCAATTTTAATTTGTTCTAATATTGCGTAAAGCGCTGATTAAAATTTATTACAGTAGGAACAAATATGCTTGATTTGATATTCAGCCACATCCCGTCTGTTCCACACTATGACTTTAATAGACAGGAATAGAATAGAAAAGAATAGAATAGAATAGAGATAGAACAGAATAAAATAGAATAGAATAGAGATAGAATAGAATAGAATAGAATAGAATAGAATAGAATAGAATAGAATAGAATAGAATAGAATAGAATAGAATAGAATAGAATAGAATAGAATAGAATAGAATAGAATAGAATAGAATAGAATAGAATAGAATAGAATAGAATAGAATAGAATAGAATAGAATAGAATAGAATAGAATAGAATAGAATAGAATAGAATAGAATAGAATAGAATAGAATAGAATAGAATAGAATAGAATAGAATAGAATAGAATAGAATAGAATAGAATAGAATAGAATAGAATAGAATAGAATAGAATAGAATAGAATAGAATAGAATAGAATAGAATAGAATAGAATAGAGATAGAATAGAATAGAATAGAATAGAATAGAATAGAATAGAATAGAATAGAATAGAATAGAATAGAGATAGAATAGAATAGAATAGAATAGA